>VDFB02070622.1:0-23560 GCA_007258455.2 Sequoia sempervirens
CCACTTAACCCTCCACATGTCAAGATGTGAGGGCTTGTAGATTCTCAACCCACCATAGCCCTTCATCTTGGCCTTGTTGGAGCAATCTTGACTGTTGAATTCTCTAGAGAATTCAAATTCTCCTATAAATACCCCCTCCTCAAGGGAATTTTCAAAACTTTCATTTGGAGCAACCTTATGCTGCCAATTTGCCTTCTCAAACACTTTGCACTCTCATAACTACATGTTGTCCATTTGAACTCTCAATCCTTTTGCCATCATTTAGCCATCTTTGTTAATCATCTTGCACCTACAATCTTGCATTTAGACATTCAAGCAATCATCTAAGGAGCACACAACCAATCCAAGCAAGGGCCAATCAAAGAGGTATCAACAACAAGGGAGGTAAAAGTGTTTGTGTTTTATCTTATTTGCATTCCTTTTCATTGAACCACTCTTTTGGCTAATCTTGAGGTGTCCTTGGTATTTTGTCATTTCACATTTCTTAGTTGTTTTACACATTTAGAGCAAGAGGGAACCCAAGGTATACAGCCAATTTCTTCGTGAGTCAATGTCTTCCTCCTCTCTTATTACTGTTTTGAACTCATGATTATAAAATTCTCAAGCACAAATGAATGTCAATGGTGAAATTCTTCAACAAATTCAATCCAAATTGGAAGTTGAAGACCTATAAGGACAAAATTCTTCCTCTCGTGTTCCTCAAAAAAAGTAGAAAACTAGCATAATTCCACTTTAAAAATTGTTTTCTTCATGCCTCCTTTGAAAAATTCAATCTATATTGCAAGTTGAAGACCTTTTGTTCCTCCAAACAAGCACAAAACTAACACAATTCCACTTCAAAAATAGTTTACATGATGCCTCCTTTGAAAAAATCAATAAAAAATGCAAGTTCACCACCTGTAAAGATAATAGTTGATGAAAAATAGCCCAATATGTCACACTCAGCCATACATGTGAAGTTGCAGACTTCATAGTAAACTTTTCAGTAAATTAAAAAAAGGGTCAAAAACAAATGGGATCCCGCTTATAATCGGGATCTCGTTCCCCAATATTAAATGTGGGGACCGTTGACAAAGGAACGAGATCCCATTTATAAAGCGGGATCCATTCGTCAACGGTCACCACATTTAATATTAAGAAATGGGATCCCGATTTACAAAACGGGATCCCGTTTCTAAAAAATTGAAATTGGATTTTCTTTGTGGTCGGGTTTTTGGCTTGTATTTTGGTTCAGGAAAAGCATTGGGAATCAACCTAGGCCTTCAACCTGGTTTGACCTGCAAGTTGAAGGTCCTAACAATGTCAGAGAAAAATACCGAGTTTGGACATATGGCTGATGACTTTTTTTGCAGAATATTTTGACGAAATTAAAACCATTTTAGATGAGACAGTGCAGATTCCAAATATGTAATTTTTTAACAATTGGATTATTTTTTCTATTTTTCAATTAATTTATGATGAAACTGGTCCATAAACTTTAAATATTAGGGTTTTTTACTATTTTTAATAACTTTTGATCAACATAACATTTTGACAACGGATTGCATGAGAACGTACTTCAGACAATTCTTTTCAATTTAAAAAAATAAAAAAATGATAAGTTTAGGTCATCTTATGCGTGTCATACACGATTTTTCAAAACGACAAATATGGCTAATAAAAATTTGACAAAAAAAAATCAAAAAAAATTACAAAAAAATATCAAAAATGTGCTTCAGTGAGTCACAAATCTTTTCCCAAAAGTATTTAGAAAAATATGATAATTTAGGTCAAAATATGGATGTCGTACATGTGCATGGTATGGTAAAAAAAAGTGACTTTTAAACAGTGGTTTTTAGAAACGCCTATTGAAACTCAATTTGTATCATTTGGGTATTGAAATAAATTACATATTTGGAAACTAGACTCAGAGTACTACATTTTATGATTAGTGACTTTTTTGAAGACTCCATCTTTGAGTGCTTCAAATTTTAAGGTCAAATGTGTCAAATTCTGAAAATCGGGGAAAACACTTCCACTTTTTGGCCAAAAAGTGGGCTCAACTTCTTGCCAGCACCCAATCCTAAAAGGAAGTTAAAGAAGAAAAAGAACAAGATACACAAGAAGTTGAATCCTCTCCTCTCAAGGGGAATCATCTAAGAAGGAGAAGCCTAAATGTGCATATTTCAAGAAAACAAATCATGATGAGCATCAATGTTATTCAAAACAAATTGATGAGTTGAAGCATCTTCTTAAGAAAAATCAAATCAATTTTCCTTCAACAAAGTTAGGAGGTTCGCATATTCTAAGTCAAAGAGGTGGATACTTGATTTAGGAGCCTCACATCATATGACTATATTAAAGAGTGTGTTCTCTTCATTTGAGTCTTTCTCATCACCACACATATTGATGGCTAACAACACATATATGTATGTTTGTGGGAAGGGACCTATTGACATGGATGATGGATAATTTAATGCTGTTCTTTATGTGTCCTCATTGTCAACCAACATCCTTTTCATCTATCAGATCACACATGGTGGAGTAGGAAAGAGTGTTGAGTTCACACTAGATTATCATAATTCAATATTTGCATAGTAGAGAGTTGTAGTTGGAAAGGGTAATCATCAATACCATGTATACACCTCACATTTTTCTTCTATTGTTCCTTCGACTGATGTTCACATTTAGGCATCTAGTGTGGACACATTTGATGAGATTTGGTATGGTCATTTGAATCTTGGTATTCTTTCAGATCTGCTAAGGTTCTAGAGACATCTATTGAAATTCCATCTCCTTCATCTATTGTTACTTTTTATGATGCTTGTGTCAAGCCACAATTTTGGCTTTTTGTGATCCAATATAACAAGACATATATTTTCTTCCAAAGATGGTTACATAGAATGAGTACTTGAAAAATATTGCATGTTTGTTTGCAAAGTCCCACATTTCAGATTTGGGAGACATCATTGATTGCATACATCTTCTCTTTGATGAAGACGATCCTTAACTTCAATTGTTGTGAGGGAATGATTCGAACCTCTTGTTCATTCTCTACATGATCATTCTTCATAGTTTGACATGAGTGTGGATAATTTTGAGCGGCATTTTGAGGAGGCTTCTTTATCTTTAGAGGATATATTTATCTTTGGATTATTTTTTAAAATCATCTTTAGGAGATTATGGGTTGTCCTCTTCATTAGTGTGGTCTATAATGCATGTTTAGAGTGTGTCAAATTTCCACATCGACATAGAGACACTTGAGAATAATTTAGAGACATTGTAAACCATTTTTATTTCCTCATCTTCCTTTTATTCCTTTTAGGAATGGGAATACATCTTACATACAATCTTGGTCTTGTTTCTTCCTAATGGGGGGAATGTTGTTCGATGAGATTGGATCATCTTTAGCATTCAATGCCGCTCACATCTATCATCATTGCAAGAGACTCTATGTTTCAAGGGGGGTTGTATGGCCTCTCTTCTTCTCTCTTATGGGGGGACCTTTTCCTCACATGGGGTTTTGTCCTTCTCATTCTTCATCGGGAGTATTTTTTTATCTCTTCTGGGGAGAGGTTTTGTCCCATTGCATTTTCTCCCTTTCTTTGTTTGTGAGAGATTGCATTTGTACATGGGTACTAACATGGCTTCATAGTCAAGACCCATCTTTGCATCATTTGTATTGGTTTGTTCCTTCCTAAGTTGCACTTAAGGGGGGGTGTTGGTGTCAATTAGGTGTTTTACCTAGCTATTTCACCTACTAGGTCAATTCACATGTTAAGTTTACTTAGGTCCTAAGAATCTTTCTAGAAGTATTATTTGGCCCATTAGATCTTATCTTATATTATGTCATTTAAAATTCTTGTGTATTAGATCATTTAATATTTTTGTATATTAGATCATTTAATATTTTTCATCTTATGAAATAGGATTAAGATACTTGTCATGATCTTGTCTAATCATGTGTCTCACCTTGGCTATATAACCATGGGATTCTCATTTGGGAATCAATCAATTGTAATCTATTATTTGCACCCTTTGATAAATACCATTATTCTCTCATAGTTGATTTCTATTATACTTTCATAAAAGTTCCTAGATCTTGAGTGGCTACAATCTTGAGCCAAATCTTGCATGGTCTAGAGTACTCTATACCAAGTCTTACAAAAGAAAGGTTAGAGAATTAGAGTGACAAGGAGTGTGATGTAGAACTTGCAACTATAAGAGTGAAGAGTGTGAAGATTCCATGTTGTTATTCTATACTTGAGTGTATCCCTTGCAATATGTCTCGAAGTGTTGTTTCTATGATTAATGATATATGTGTGTGTGGAAGCCTTGAGTGGTGATTATTCATTTGTGTAATCTTGTTGTAATCAAGTGACTATGACCTAACAAGGTCCTTTGTGGTAGATTGTAATGTGTTTGAGGATTCAATAGTATGCTACGAGATATTTTGGAGGTTAGATTTTTCCCTCATTGAGGGTTTTCCTAGGATATATCTTGTGTCATTTTGTTGTGGTTCTTCTATTTATGTGTGTGTCTATTTGTGCCAATTGTGGAGTTGGACCATCCTACTATGAAGGGACCAAATATATTTATATTGATAGCATTAGCTCCATATAGATTATTCAAAATCTAGTAAATAATCAATGCACAATGTGTAGTAATATTCACATGCACTATGTCAAGCACTTATTTCAATAGGGAAATGTTGACTTCTTGTATGTTACATAAGAGTTGTAGTTCGATTGTATCTTCACTAAAGATAATTTCGAGAATACATTCCCCATTATCAAGATCACTTAAATCTTTAAGAGTCTCTTGCAAGGGAGGATGATCAACAATATTCCTTGTGGATTGCCAATCAACCTTGGGGAGGGAAAGTTGGAATATGTATAATCTTGACTTTCAATTTTCATACTGTGTAGCTAGCCTCAATGTCACTTATACTAATACTTAATATCAAGTTATTTTAGTCATATATCATTCACTTGAATATGTGTCTGTGTGTACATGCATACTCACCTCACTACTCTTCATCTTATTCATATGTATTATAATATAATTTGACCCTTTTGTAGAAGTTTGATTATTAAACTCTAGATCATCATTAACATTGAACTTACAACTCTACTAAAATAAATATTTAAATGCAAACCTTCCACTAGAGAATCAAACCCAATAGATGATGAAGATCTCAAACTTGTAAATACTTTAGATATTAATTGACCTACCTTTTTACTTTAAATTTATGATTGTGACTCTAATTACTAATAATTAAATAAAAACTTCTCTTTAAAATAAGTAACATTGAAAGATAAATCATATAATAACATATACATAAAAATATCATTGAATTACTTTTTTCTTTATATTTAATATCACATAATAAAGAGACACATATATCAGCATCTTTAATGATGTGAACCACAAACCCTTAATTCAAATGTGCTTAATGTTGTGACGCACCTTCCACAAACCCATAAATTAAAGATGCTAAATGTTGTGACTGATGTGACACCATTTTTAATGATGGGAACCACAAACCCTTAAATTAAATGTGTTAAATGTTGTGGCTGATGTAACACCATCTTTAATGATGAGAACCACAAACCCTAAAATTAGATGTGCTAACGATTGTCTGTTTTGTATTTCTATGTTTTTCATTTAATTTAATTATCTTTTTTCAATTAAAAAAAGCGGGGTTGTAAGTGATGTAACACCCATTAAAACCACATACCTTCAAATTAAAGGAGCTAAGCAAAAATAAGTGGTACAAACCTTTGAGGGCTCTTTCAATCCATTAGCATCTAAACTGTTTGTGGGGTTGTCTGTATCTTGAACAATTACTTGTTGGCAAATAATAGTTTAGATAGAGCTTAATTAGTGGACTGAGCATTGTTACTGTCAATATGCATGTCAGTACTTCTTTGACCTGGGTTTGTATAACTGTGTTCTGGTGTGATTTCTATCTTGTTTGTTTATTATCTGTAACGTTCATCTTATTCCAATATTATAGTATATAATCTTCAGCTTAAAGAAAAAGATGTTTATTTAAGAAAAAACAGAGACCACTTCATACATATCTCCTGCAAGAACAGGTTCAAATACACACCAAAATAGTTTATTAACAGCTTTGCCTGAGATGGATACTTCTAACTTTAAAAAAAACTGATCTCTTTGAGCTTCATCTTGGTACACAAAAAACACATAAGCTAATATGGCTTTTCACCTACAACATTCCCTGGGGGAGAATAATGACAGATGATAAAGGTAGTATCTTTGTTATCACAGGTAACCAAAGCACAGCCCAACTCACTGGAATTCTTCCACACAAGTTGAGTATAAACTCCACACTGGTGATCTGGCTGGCAAGAGTTGTTGTTGTAGTCATAAAACTTTTTCTCATCAATCCAATTCTGGACACCATCAGAAGGAGTCAAAGGTCCACCTTTACCCCAAAACAGATTTTCACCATACTTTGTGGATCCAGAGTGCTTCATCTCGCAGTGGTCATGATCCCTCTGATACCTTGCAAAAAGACTGGCTGAAGCAGCTATGCTGTTGTTCCACCGAAGTAGCGGCACACCCACCAGAGCTCGCTCTTTGTTATGGGCATTCAGAAATTCTTCACTGGTATTTTTCTGTGCACTTATTGTGCACAAACCCATTAATACCACCACAAAAAAGCTTGCAAACCTAAGGATACCCATTATCTTTCAATGGGAGAGAGTGACTTCTTTAGGTCTGCCTCTGAGAATAAATACCGCTTCGGCCAGATGACTGACAGTTTTCAAGCATTTTGTTTTGGGATTCCAAATGGACTCCAGTTGTGCAATTAAATTGAAATCAGTGGCTCCCATTAAAAATTAAGGGCGCCTGTCTCAAGATCTGAACGTTTACGTCACGTCAATAAATTGAATCGTTTCTTCATTCAGAACGGTATGACTACCATATCATTTAGGGACAATTTAGTCAGAGATTTTTCTGTGTACCTTAGCTTGCAGACAAAACTAAACAAAAACGAGGTAAAATTCAGAAAGATAATGTAATTTAGTAAAAATTCAGAAAGATAATGTAATTTAAGGACTTGTTGCACTGGGTAGTGAATCAATGATAGTGGGTATTGAACAAATGTAAGTTATAGCGTGTAGTTTTTGGTTTTGATTGTGGATCTTATCGATGTTTCTTATCAAATTTTATGATTTATCATTATGAAGAGAGCAATATACTAGAGTAGAAATGAGTAGTTTGTGGGATATGAGAATTGAATTGTAAGTTTTTCATGATATTTACGAGATTAAGTAGTTTATGGGATGTGAGTGTAATTGTACACAAATTAACAAAAGTATCAATTATCAAACTAGACTGTCTTATTTCTTTGTTGATCAAAGTTTTCTTACAATGAATTTGATCAAGTAATCTGTTGTCTTTTTCTTCCATTCGTTTTTGGACCAAACTGTTAAAAACTACTTTTATACTATTAACATAATTGATTTGAATGTTCTCGTAAGATATATTTTGTAATATAATGACATTCTATTTCTGCTGTTTTTGATACACAGAAGCAACAAATCATGTCAACACACTTCTCTTTAAATATTTTCCACCTTGATTTTTTTTTGTTGCGCCAGAGGTATCCCCGCGACCCAGCCCAGCGCCCAACCAGCCTTGTGTTGGTCTTACTTTTTGCCAAGTTGGGGTCAAGGAGGGGCGAGCTGAGGCGAGCTGAGGCGAGACTAATCTTTTGGGGATGAATGCAATCACCCACAAACCACGTGCATCGAGTAAGCCAGAACCTATGGGGAGCAAAACCCACGGCCCAAGCCAACTCCGCTACCCGTGCGGGTTTTCCACCTCGATATTTTACTCTAAGATGATGTGAGCTAATTCTTAACTGATCATGTGAACTATTTCTTAATAGTGCAAAAGATAAAAGTGAAGTAAAAAGGGTCAAATAACTGGTTGAGAGAGGGGCAGGTGTAGGTAAACGTCGAAGTACGCCGAGCCCGTGATGAGATTTCTCCGTGCAACGTTGCGGAAGACTTTTTCAGGTTTATCTGAATTAGTCGGTGACAGGTCATTACTTTATCTTTATTATTGGACCTTTCTGAATACGGATTTCGAGAAGTCTGTCCACTTTTTAAAGGATATGTATGAATTTAAATACAGACTATATAGTATTCAAAACCACTCAATTTTACGAGGAAGATGGGTCGAAATTCAACAATTTCGATGACTTCTTTTGAGAAACTTTTCTCGTCTTTCTTGATAATGACCACCTTCCTCCCCTTACTATAGTTTTTGTTGTATAGTTCGAGATTTTTATTTTTTAAAGGTTTTAGCATTGACTGTTTTTTGGGGTGTAAATTTTTTCATCTTATATTTGATATTTATATATTTTTTATACTAGGGGAGAGCGGTTCATATTAGGATAAAAATCAATAGTAGGGATAGAAGTAGTCCTCAATGGGCCTCATAATGGAGCACTTTCATATCCACTTGCAAAACACTTTTTTCCATAAAGTACATAATCTGACAAATCATGTGATGCCACATCAGCAAAACATATTCACAAGACTTAGTGTCCTACTAATGGATTGTATGTGGTTTTTGGGCTTTTTTGGATACCTCAACAAAAAGCATGCTGATGTGGCATCATATTTGATGATGTGACCCTAATTATTTTTTTTTAACCAGATGAGTTGGCAAATAAACTGATGTACAAAATTGAGACTTTTTTGAAATCATATGTTATGAAATTCAAAAACCCAGAGGTAGGGTGCCCTACTGTAGGACCCTCTAACCTATTCATCATAAAAATGTTGTTTCATAATTTAGGGTCTTTTATGTGTTTCTAAGTATCATCTTTCATTTATTACTTCTATAATGTAAGTGTCTGCATCAATTTTGTGTCTATTTGAATAATTTAAATAAGTAAATCAAACAACACAAAGAAACAAACAAGCATTCAGTTTAATTTAAGAGAATTTATATAAACATAAAATTTAGCATAAGAACTCTATGTTAAACTTCCTATTGCACTCGAAAGTGGATTTGCCCAAGCGATTTAAGTTTGATATGTGTGCTCATGATTTTGACAACATAACGTTGCATTCAAAAAGTGAACGATAATGGCTTTTGGTTTGGGGCTGATTTATAAATTTTAGGACAATGGATAGATGGCTAGGAAGAGTTTAAGAGATCGATGGACAAGATTGCTTGAGACATTTCAAGCAAGGAGGGGATGACAAGTGGCATGTGGTGATTGGATGAGATGGAGGAAGAGGGTTGATGGGAGAATCAATGGTGGAGATTCTCCTTGGGAAGGTTGAATGGATGAGATGGAAAGAGTACTTTGGAGTACCCAAGAGGGATGGGCAAGTCCTTTGACTCATGTGACATGTACAAAGGCGTTGCCTAGTGTACAAAAGACCATGACTCTATACACGTGGGGATTTGCATGAATTACGGGGATAGTGGATTAGCCCACTTAATAAAAAGTGAAGGAAAATAGTGATTATAATTCAATAAAATATTTATTTAATTTTTGGGAAAATGATGGGGGATTTAGGTAAATAAATAATTGTATTTATTTACCTAAGGTGGACTATAGAAGGAAGGCGATTTAATGATTTAGGCTAAAAAATGGGTACAAGTGAATAGTGAATGAATAGAAATTTTATTAATTAAATAATAAAATATTATTTAATTAATAAGAAGATAAGAATGAGATAATTAATTGAGTAATAATGTTTACATTCAATCAATTATAAAATAAATGGTTGAGTAATGATAATGTGTCAATTTTAGGTTCCTATAGTAAGAGTAAGATTTTTTAATAAAAAGTATAATATGAATGTTGCACATATAAATATTTTTAAGTGAAAGGATATAAGAATAAAATAAGATATATAAGAAAGTTTGGATTTAGTCTTTAACTTTTGGGAAGATAACTTTTTAAAAGTAATAATATATGTTGTGATTTAAATTCATCTTAAATATTTGAATGTTTAGTTTTAATTATAAAATTTGTTTGATAAAAAGATCTATATTATTTATAAAAATGTATTATAGACTAATTATAAATTTAATTTTATACTGTATTGATTAAATATAACATATTATTAAAATTAATATATATTTGATATAAATCATATAACAATTATAATAATTTGAAATGAGCTACTCATGAATTGGGCATGATTTGAGTTGGTCTTTATTTAGGTGTGGTTTCTCTACATCGAATGAAGGACCTTCCATGGTAGTAAAGGTAGACAATGATGCCCTTCCAAGTGGGTCCTCACTTGTGTCAAAAGGAGGGTTAGTCTATAATTTTTTTTAAAAAAATATAAAAGCCCTGGTTGGGAAATCCTAGGGAGGACTTTCCAAACAATTTCCCCCAAAGTCACATAAAAGAATCTCAATGTATGAGTTGGAGGAGATATTGGCAATCAAAATAATGGATCTTATGATTAATACCTGGTCATTCAAAACATGGATCATGTGCTAGTTGAACATTTTTTGATGAAAGGCCCTGATGACACCTTCAAATTTTACAAATTTGAAGTGCCTATCTCCTTTCAATGTGTCGACAGAGGTTAGGTTGGCATATTGCTAAATCTACCTTGGAGCCCATCTTTGTTGATTAAAATTTTGCAACTTAGAGGCCATCTTGCAAATCCCTACGGTAGAAAGTTTCTTGATATATATGGTAGTATGCTTGCTTAGTTTCATGTTTCTAGGATGATTTTTGATGGGTTATTTAATGCTTTTCTGACTATGAGCAGACTAAACTTGGTGTTCCAAAAATTTGCAAATTTCACAATTATGAAGGCAACCAATTTCTTGTTTTGGTCTAAAACATCTTTAGTTCCATTTTCATAAAAAATAGAGTCCATATGACGTATTATTTTAATGTGTTTCAGTTGCGGCAAACACCTTCGACGAGCCCATTTACAAAGGAGGTACCTAAATTTTTATTGTTGGGAAAACTATGATTGAAAACCCATGTTTTATTTAATTTATTAGGCTTGCTCACAAAAAAGCATGGCTCCAAGGGTTCTTGTTTGTGAGCAATGAATTTTCACCATTTTGCTAGCAAGAAAAATTAATTTTTCCTCTTTGCAACTTCCAAATTTTGCAAGATTTAAGGAATTTTTAATGTTTTAAATGTTGTGGGGGCATTTAAAGAGCCTTTTTTCTATGTTTTGTGATGAAATTAAGGTTGATTTTTTTCACCCATAGCCTTTTTCTGCTAGCCTGCTAAAGTTTTGGAGAGATTTTCTGAGGGGTACGAGTGGGGAAGCCACTTTTTCACATTTTTGAGGCTTCCCAAAGCTTGTATATAGATTAAATATGTTTCCTATCCCTATTTGAATGCTTGGGGAAGGTTTTGGAGCATTAAAATCAAAGGAATTTGTTGATTTGAGCCTCTAAAAATGGCTTGCAACTTTTATCATGCCCCTGCAATATTTTGCATGTTGTTTGAAGCATTTTAAAATGCTCATCAACAAGGAAAACAACCCACCACTCCTTCCAATTCCTAAAAATCAAATAAATTGCTTTGCATCATTGAGAATAATTTGAAAAGCTCCTCTCATTAACAAAATATGAAGGGCAATCACATTTTTAGCATTTGGGGCAAAATTTTGAAATGTTGCAAGTTTAGTATGAATGTTTCTTCATCCAAAAGCTTTCCCAATCCATTTCTCATGTCCAAGAAGCAATTTGGGAAAAAATTTATGCATTTTTTACTTGCCTATTGTTGAAAACGATTTTACTAACAATAAACAGACTGAATAAAATCTCCACAAACAAAACTGCGAAGAGCCTATCCTTCTTGACATATATGGAACAAAGACAACCTAAGGGAAAACTCTACATTTACAAAGCAAAGATTGACTTTCATTCAATCCCAAGTCTTCGATAACCAAGTCATGGTTGCACTAGGGTCGCTCTTGGGTAATGATGTGATAATTGTTGTTAATCTCAAAGGGACTAAGGTTATTTCTAGCTTTGCTAAGAATTACAAACATTTCACATAAAAATTTATTTCATCATCAAATTACATCATGAAATCAAAAGATTCAGCATAATATTTCATGAACATCACAAATTCTTTGCTATCACTTAAGTAGATTTAGCATTAAGCATTCAACTATTTCATGGAAAATAAAATATTTTCAACAAAATTATTTCCATTTACTTATTTTTTTTGGGAACATTTTCAAAAAATATTAAACATCTATTCTAAAGTAGAATATAAAAAATACTGAAAAATAAAAGTTTCTCCCGGTTATTCTCCACGGATGACCCAAAGCATTAATCGAAACAAAGCAAACCACTTTTTATTTCACCAGATTGCTTCACAACTATGTATAAAATGATGCAAGCTTTTAAAGAGAGAGGGTTTCTCTTATGGACACCGAGTAGGTTTTGTATGCACCCTTAAATGGCACATCATATAGTCTTGTTCAACCAAACTTACAAAACCAGCTACAAAAGATACTTAGATAGGAAGCTATCCATAAAGCTCTGATATCAATTAATGTCTACACACATACAAAGTTTTATGCCAGAATGGTTCAAAAAATAGGAAAAAAGAACAAAACTTAAAAGAAGTTTTTGCTCCTCTAATATCCAAAAATTCTCAACTTAAAATAAAAATGTTGGAGGAGATGGCATTTTATAGAAACAAGGCACCCAAAAGTTCAACTTAAAAGTTTATCTAGAGAATCAGAAACAACAAATTAAAATGTGTCATGTGGCATGTGCCAACTATCATCAAGAACATTCTAGAATAAGTCAAAGCTTTGACTTTGTCCGCAACAACACTTTTCTTCATACTTCAGCATGATCACTTTATCTCCATCAAGGCTACCAGCTTCCTTTCAAAATACCAGAATGAGAAACACCTACCCCGAGATTGGGATCAACCTGCAAATTTAAAATATTTAAAACAACAAATGAAATCCATTATATTTTCGGTATCTGGTATCTGGTTCTTTTCGTCTTCGCTTATGACTCAGGTTCTAGAATCCTTCCCTCTTTCCTTAATTGGTACTCTCAAAAAGCCCTTAATACTTGATGTATGTGCTCTTTTGAAATTATTCGTATTGCTCTCCAAGTGAGCTTGAGCTTGGTATATTCTTTAGTTACTTGAAGCATGATGTCATTTTTCTATGCTTTGCTTGTTTCATATTTGACTATAACATTTATGCACTATATTATTTCATCAATAACCTCTTGTGTGAGCAATTGGACATGATATTTATTTATCCTTTCTATCCATTCCTTGAAAGCTTTGGATTCCTTTCCCTCCTATCCTAATGTTTGAGGATCAAAGCCTTGACATGTCAATATTTCAATAAATTCTTGATTCTCTCTAATCAATCTTCTACACTCAAAAGTGACTCTTTCAAATCCTTCAATACATTGTATTATCATGTCACCTTCCCATTTTAGTTGTTTCTTCCATTTTCCTAGAAATGAGACCTCATGTCCTGATATTACATTATTCTGTATTAATTCTTGGATGTTAGACTGTATGAGAATTTCAATATTTTTCCTTTCATCTATGACCTGTTCTTGGTGAAATTTACATTCATCTTCAAATCTTTTCAATTTCTTTGAATGTTGATATGCTTCCTTGTACTTTCTTATTGCATCTACATAATAAATTCATCTCCTTGCTTTACCCACTATTCAATCCATTCTTCAAATATATTCATCTTATGATGAACTACAACAATGGCATCCACTTGCTCTTGTGACATAAGTACCTGATGTTGGGGAAGTTCAGTTTGTTCTCAACTAGATAAAGTTAATGAATTAATAAAGTGTTCCAAGGTAGCAACCTGTTCCTTCAATTCTCTTTTCTTTTCTTTATATTTCTATACTTTGGCAATAGTAGCATTTAAATTTACTTTTATTTCATCTAATTCTTGTTGCCAAGATGAGTGTCCAAGATTAACACTTGTAATCTTATACTCCTTAGGTGTTATCTCATGTCCATCTTTATTAATTGTCAGAGTGGCTATCTAAATAGTACTATTGCCATCTGCATTCATCTCTATGACATGCTTTGTCTTCACTTTGTGCCTAGGTTTAGGAGTACTTACTTCTTGTATAAAATTGTTGAGATTCAGAGGTAATATTTCCACTTCCATTGGAGAAGCTAATTCCCTGATTAACCAATCAAGTGTATCATCATATTTTTGTACCTCTGTAACCTTTTCTTGTCTCTATTTATTGCTTGATTCAGGAACTTCCTCTCTTTGACTTGCCATATTTTCTGAAATGGGGATTTCTTTAGCAATATCTAGTATAGATTTGGGATTAACAAGGTTTGACACTGCCTCCTTTATTTGGAGACTTATATTTTCTTGTCTATTTAGATTTTTTGATTCATATCTCTAAACATTATCTACTTCATTTACCGCTACACCAATATTCTCTTCATTTTTAGTTCCATCTCCTGCAAACTGTGTAGCTTCTTCTAGAATTTTAGTTTTAATTTCAGTTTCAGCATGGCCTCTATTTGATTCTTCAAAGACCTATGAGTGTTCATTAAAATTTTGCACATTCCCAAGAGAAGGTTGGGAATCAAGAGTATCTTCAACAACTCTTTTAGGGAATCAAGAGTATCTTCAACAACTCTTTTATCAATAGGATTTTGCTTTGCATTTTCCCTTTTTTCCATTTCAAGTATGCTAGTATTTCCTACCTCTGAAGTGAGCATTCCTTGAATAAATTCTTCTTGTTCAATGGATGAAGCCACAATAGTGGTTTACAATTCAAGTGAGGAAGGAAAACTCACAAAAAATGACCCCAAAGAAAGAAAGTGATTTTGGGGGTTCGTACAAACCTATTGGTTCGCTGAACCCATTAGAGGTTTCGATTGAACAAGGGTTCAACTGAACCGATTTGAATTTTGACTGCCAAAAAACCAAAACAAATGCATAGCAAAGGGGTTCGAGTGAACCCCTTTGAAGGGGTTCAAATGAACCAGGGTTCATTCAAGCCCTAGTTCGAGTGAACCCCTAGGGGTTCATACAAACCCCCTTATCCCTCATCCCCCCCGAGACACAAAAAAACCTAAATTTTAGCACTTTAGAGCTTGGGTTGAGGATGAAAATGGAGGAATCTTCACAAACCCAACTGAAATCAGGTAGTCCTCAGAACGAGCTATCCAACGAATATAATTTTAATATGTTTTGGTTTTATTAAGTATTTGTTTTTTAGTTTTATTAAACATAGGTTTTTCATCAAAAATGAAGGTCTTTGTTCTACACATGTGGGTATGTGCAGGATCATGATGGGCCAAAAAGTGGCAATATGATGGGTATGTGGTTGATGACCTTTTTTTTACCCAAAAATGATGAAACGAAAAGGGTTTTTAAAGAATATTCTCAGCTTTCCACCAATATAAATTATGCTTTACTTTGAATTTAATAAATAATTATTATTCATTTTCTATTTCAATTACAACTAAAGTCCTGATTGATAGGCTAAATGAAAAACATCTATAGCTTTCAAACGGTATAACATTTTTTGAATCCAAAATATGCGTCACATTCTATGCTTCACATACTATAGGATTAAAAAAATAAAAAATAAATTTCATGAAGTTTTGACCATGTTAAGATGGTCAGACATACAAGTTTTTATATTTTTTAAAAGTTGTAATAAAAAATTAATAATTAATTATTTACTTTGGAAAAAATTACAAAAAAATATGCATCACATTGAGACATAAGTCCTCTACTTATATCTAAAATCTTATAAAAATATATTATCATTTTATTGTGGTTAGGGTGGTCAAATAGACAAATACTTATTTTTTCCCTGAAATTTAGGTACTACTACATTGAAATTTCAAATTTTCACCAAATAGATTTTTTTTTTTTAAAAAACCTAGTAGTTAAAAACTAAATTCAATTTGCTACATATTCTATTCTTACATATTTTGAAATAATATAGAT
The DNA here is from genome assembly GCA_007258455.2 of Sequoia sempervirens. NCBI lineage: Eukaryota > Viridiplantae > Streptophyta > Pinopsida > Cupressales > Cupressaceae > Sequoia > Sequoia sempervirens. The sequence goes on from VDFB02070622.1 coordinate 15,966, forward strand.
AGTTATTCAAATTTTTGTCAAGTTGCTTAACTCGATTTTTCTAAATTTTTGCCACTTAAGGGTCTATTTTTTCCATGATGATCCCCGCTACATACCCATAGAAAAAAATAATATTATAAAAAAAAATTAAAAATATATGAGTGCACCATATTGGAAAGTCCTGATCCAACAAAAAAAAAGAATTTCGAGAACATAAAAAAGTTACGCATTATATAGTTGCACTATGTCTGAATTGTAATTGGTTTGACTTCGAAACTTGATTAAAGAAAAAATATTCAATAAAAAACTATCTAACCAAGTGGAAGCACTAGATATCAGAGTTACAAATCTAAATTCGAAAGAATTAGAATTTTATCCTTCATGGGAAAAAATTTACACATTATACAGTGTGCGCCCCTTTTTAAAAATGTTATTTTTTGAAAAAAACCAATTTTCATGGGAGATGGAAAAAGAAGTACATTTTGATTCCAAAAATTTTGAAAAAAATATTTTTAGAATTTGCAGACAAAATTTGAAAAGACTCTAGTTTGCATCATCTTCAAATTCCTCATGGTTTAGTCGCTATAGGTGCCTGAATGTGAAGATTTAGTTAAAAATAAAAATTTCAGTGTCCAGTTTGGCCAAAAATTGTAAACCACTATTGTGGGATCACCCCAATATTTATAGGGTTAGAGCTTGTATCCTGAATTTATTCTACCACTGGGTGTACCATGGGCTTGTCTTTAGACTTCTTTTCTTGCACTTTCTCCTACATAGCATCCAATTTATCTACTTGTTCCTTAATTCTGGCTTCATCTTCTTCAAAAATTTCCTCTAAAGCTATAGGAGTTATGCCCAATACTTGTTTCAGACTAGCCATATTAACAGAAGGGGGAGAGGTAAATAATGTTATAGCTCTTTGAGATGTAGACCTAGTTTGCTTACCAACATTCCCTATTGCTCCTGTTACTTCATCAATAGTTACTCTTGTTTTGGGTCTAGCTATAGAGGAAGATGCACCTTTAGGTCTCGCTTTTGATTTATCTTTACCTATCTCTGCATCTTTCTGTTTATCTAATAATTTCATGGGAACTTCCTGTCTTATTGCTTTAGGGGTTCTTTCTTCAATTCTAACACCTGGAGTAACCTTACTAGTCTTTCTTTTCTTCTTAGTAGGCTCTCCACTTTCAAAAGTAGTTTCATCTCTTTGTTTTCTTCTTTTATCTTTTGAGAAGATGGGTTCAATTCCTCTTTCTCTCAAAATTTTGCAAAAATCATTAATCCAGTGTTGAGTATACCTTAGGACTGGCCTAGTAAAGTTATCAACTGATGTCATGTCTTCATCATCAACACCTGGGTCTGGAATGGGTTCATCATATACCCTATCGTCATTATAAAACTAGTTCAACACCTGACCATCAGTTTTCCCCAATGCAACTCTACAGGACCTTCTATCATGCGAGATATTATGATGAACATTTATTGTTTGAATTTGCTTGCATCTCTCAAACCAACTACTTTTCTCAGCAAAGTTATAATGTCTTGCATTTCTTGTTTAAACATAGACCTCTGAATTACCTTGGTTTGTAGTGTGATTGGCTGTTGGCACCATTGGGTACTCATAATTTCTCTATTATGCTCCTCAATGCTCTGATATGTCTTGGCCTTGGCTTTCAGGTCGACATTGAACATCTGTGTGTAGGAGGGGAGACCAAATGTATACATGTTTCCTTTTTGAGACAAGTCTGCATAAATTCTTCCCTCTTTCTCAACAATCCTTTTGGCTAGGTTGTAATAGTTTATGCATTGCATAACAAATTTAGGAGCTTCCATTGTTGGAAAAAACCTTCTTGGCAGAAGTAACCCATTTGATATGACATTTTTGGTACATTGGGTAGCATTTTATTGCAACAGTCATGAATGGATTTCAGTGTCAGAAGACCATCCCATGTGAGTATCTGTAACCACTACATTAATGAGTACTGCTTGTGAATTGTAGTACTTGAATTCATCTTCTGCTCTTCCGTCAGAAGTGCTCATTTTGGATATAATGTGCTCCTACAATTTTCAAAATATTTGTCTTGTGTATGAGTTAGGGTTAAATTTAACCAAAAATTACATTCCATAAAATTTTCAATTCATTTTTTGATTAAATTTAACAATTCAGAGAAAAAATAACATTTTAATTTCAGAATGAGAAAATACCATTATCAAAATTTTCAAGCTTGAGAAAATCTTTTAATATCAAAGTATTGAACTGATTTGGAACATAGTTGGTTTTGGTTAAAAATGGTGATCCTTCAAGATGCAACTTCAAAAGCCTTGGTAGCTACGACTTAGTTTCTCAAAATTTTACCTCTCTTTGCGCGCTAATGTCGCTTTGTGAATTCAATGTCTTTAGCAATTTTTCAATATGATGCAAAGTGGAGTGTTGTAAAAGCAATTGCATGTTTGAGGTGGTTCCAAGTACGCAGGTAGTTCACCACCTTCATTAATTACCTATTATTTTGCATTAATTCCTAGAATAAAGGTGCAATTATTACTGATTATGGTTCAAACCACAAACACCTAGATTTTTGTGTTGGCTCATTGTTTGAGAAGAAAGACAATGTGGTGATTATATGTGGCAATTAAATGTCACGCTAATTCTTTGCAAGGTATATTTCATTAAATATATGTGATTAATTGATGATCACTGGGGTTGGGGCTTTTGGTACTACTTTCGAAAGGATGAAACAACAATGGGATCTGGGAAATACTTTCTGGTGAAAAGAAAACTAGAACAAGAGGAAGACCGAAATCCAAAACTGAAAAATAAACGTGACGAAATTTCAAAGCAAACATTTTGGTTTCTAAATTTTACATCAAAGAAACAATAAAGCACTGGACTCTGGTAAAATAGGAGATTACTAGGATTAGAAAATTTGATCAATGAAATACCGAGCAGAGCTAGAATCTTTTTGAAGATACAAACTCTTTTGGCTCAACATAGGATTCCAGGATTCCAGATTCTAGTAAAAAACTAAACATCAAGATCATACCAAAACACCAAAACTAGGATAACAAAAAGGTTATAATACAAAGAGGCCAAGTGAAAATGAGAGAGAAAAACCAACAACCAATTGAGCATCAAAACAATGTCGAAGTGAGCAAAAACAACAAAACAAAAAGGGAAAAGAAAAGAAAAAAGGGGGTCCACATTTTTCCAAGGGGAAAAATGGGGCATGTTGTGAGACCACACAACAACTAGTAACCAAGAAAACAAAACAAAACAATAGAAAGTCAATTCCAGATCTAACATCAATGTTCCAACTTTCTTTAGTATTCTAATTATAAATCATGGGATCCTTATTCCATCTTCAAATTTTACTTTGGTTAGCATGCAAAATTAAGTATTACCAAGCTCACATGTGTGCAACTGATTATTTCTGCTACAATAAACTTAGAAATAGCAACCGTTTGCATTAATCTATATAATATGACAATTACTTTTAAGCCAACTAGGGATAGAGCCTTGTTACCAGTCAAGTGTCCATAGCCTTGACAAGGTTATCTCTGTAATTCCCCCAAACATAGGTCTACTACCGATCAGACATCCATAGCCCAGGTAGAGTTATTTGGATACCCTAAATAGTTGATATCACTTTTTTTTTGATATTGCAATAATAGATCTTTTATCAACTTGCAAGCATTGAAGCACTGCTATTAGGTTGGGAATTACAGTAGTAGCATAGGTAGTCTTTTGATTTTTCAATTAATGCAAACAATTGTTATCCCAAATTTTAGTACAAAATGATTTAAATGTATTCATTTGTAGCTCAACATCAACTGAATAATTCATGCTAATCATAGTACATAAAATTGAACAATTTTCAAACAATTTATAAATGGAAAACTATTTCCAATCGGAATAGAGATTAAAGTTCTGGAGTTGACATTCTATTGACTTGTAAACCTTCAACGATTGCCAATTAATGTAAAGTCAAACAATGCAACACCCCCCCAAAAAAACAACAACAAACAAAACAAAAGAAAACCAAAATAAAAGAAACTATTTACAAAAAAAAAAAATTACAAAAAAACTATTTACAAAAAAAACTATTTACAAAAAACTATTTACAAAAAAACTATTTACAAAAAAACTATTTGTCTATGATTGGAAATAATGCTTTAGAAACTACCCATTCATAGGGAATGAGGTATCTTTGCCATTCAAAGACTTTAACCTATAAGTGCTATCACCCAAGATTTCAAAAATTTGGTATGGGCCTATCCATAATCTGTTAAACTTACCATGTTCACTTTTTCATTCATGAGCTTTATTCCAATATAGGACCAAATCGGATATTCTGAAAGTCTTTAATTTGGCATGCTTATCAAACCATCTTTTCACTATGGATTGATGTATAGAAAAATGATTTATGGATTGTGTACATTTCTCATTTAAATGCATCAATTGCAACAATCAAGTTTCTATTTGATCATCTAATCCAATATATTCTTGTGCAAATTGCCAGGTAGGGATTTTTAAGTTTATTGGTAGTATAGGATCTACCCCATAGACTAAATGATAAGGAGAATTCCCTAATGCAACTTTCATCCTAGTACAATCTACGCAAAGGGCGAATCTCAACAAAGAATGCCATTCCCTAGGGTTCTTTTCAATCAATTTTCTAATTATATCCAACAAATTCTTATTTGATGATTCAACTAATCCACTTCCCTATGGATAATAATTAGATGAAATTTTTTATGTTATGCCATATTCAAATGCCCAATTAGAAAATTTCAATGAAGCAAAAGCATGTCCATTAATCACATACCAATTCATACAACGTTCCAAACCTGGTGATAATGCTTTCTTCTAAAAAATTTATGACCATGTCGGTAGTACATTGCTTGTTGGGGCATGCCTCTATCCATCAAGTACAATAGTCTGTGGCGGTCAATATGAATCTATGACTAGAAAAAGATGGAGGATTGATATTTCCAATAAATTCTAATCCCCATTATGAAAAGGGACACATCTGAGCCATCATTGACTGTAGCTGTTGAGCATTGAATTTTCCTTTATCTGACATGTATGACAGAGTATCTTTAAAGATTGTGGGCCAGTAGTAGCCCGCTCTTAAAATGAGGTGCACACAATAGCTAAAGGTGATCCATGAGCTGTTCGAAATCTATCATGTAGTACTTGCAACACTTTATCAACTTTTGTTCTATTTAAACATCTTAAATGGATTCCTTCATGATTTCTTTTAAATAGAACCCCTCCCTTAATCATGTAACTCTGTCATTTTATATTGAGGGCTCTTCTTTGATTCCTTTGCATATGATCAGGGCAAGTGTGGCTGACCAAATAATACCAAATGCCTGAATACCAATTTTCTTGATCTTTTTCATCCAATGTGTATTGTTGACTTGAGATTTGGGGATCTACTTCTGCAATAGATTTAACCAAATCTTTTCCTTGAACCAACCTCATGGGTATGATGTTTAAATCATATTCTTGTAATATGGTGACCCATTTAGCTCTCTTTTCTCTAAGCTCACTCTATGTTAACAACATTTTGACAGCCGAATCTAGGACAATAGCTTTAACTATACTCCTGAGGATATAATGTCTAGACTTGTGTACAACTTTGACCAAAGAGAAGGATTGTTTTTCAACATCTGTGTATCTCAATCCTGCTTCCTTGAATGGAGCGCTCATAAAAGAAATTGGTTTTTCTTCTTTATTTTTTCCTTTCTATGTTAATACTACTGCACAAGTGTGATTAGAAGCGAATGAGTAAATATAAAAAGGTTTAATATATCTGGACTTACCAGTACTAGTACTTTTGTGATTATAGTCTTTATAGTCTTGAAGGCGATCTTAGCTTCATTCGTCCACTCTATTTTGGCATATTTCTTTAACATATCATTGAGCGGCTTCACTATTTTGACAAATCCTGTAATAAATTTATGAACAAAGTTAATCTTACCGAAATGACTTCAATTATTTTCTACTTCCTAGGGGCTGTAATTTGAGTAATGTGTCCACTCTATCTGGGTCGATTGACATACCATGTTCAAGAATGATATGTCCTAGTAACCTTCCTTCAATAACCCCAAAAATACATTTTTTAGGTTTTAGGGAAACTTCGTAAGTTTCACACTTCTGTAATATCACTCTGAGATCTTGAACATGATCTCTTCTATCTTTAGAAAAATACTGTAAGGCCATCCATGTAAATAATGATACATTTTCCTATGAATTCTTGAAAAGCATAGTCCATGGCTCTCTGGAATGTAGCTCAAACATTTATCAATCCAAATGGCATCCTTCTGTAAGCAAAAGTCTCCCACATAGTGGTGAAAGCTATTTTCATCTGATCTTCCCTCGCTACGATTACTTGATTATATCCAGAAAATCCATCCAAAAAGGACATCATTTGTGAACCATTAACTATCTGTAACACTTCTTCAAGTGAGGGTAGTGGATAATTGTCTTTTTTAGACACTTTGTTGAGATTCTGGAAATCTACACACAATCGTATATCTCCATTCTTTTTTCTTACAAGGACTAAATTTTCCACCCAAGTAGAATGTCTGATTGTAAAAATTATCTTGGCTGACAAATTTTTTTGAACTTCCATTTAAATTAAATGCTCTAAGAGTGCATTCACTAGACATTGTTTTCAAGTCGGAAAGGTTTCGCATCAAGATTCAATGTTATAGTATGTGTAATGATATAAGTGTCATATGTTTTCAGGTCCTCATATGTCCATGCTATGAATTTCTAGTAATCTTTAAGCACCTGAGCAATATTTATCTTCTCTTCTTTAGTACAAACCTTCCCTATGAGTACATTTTTAGGATCTTCTTTAGTATGCAAGTTATATAGCTCATATAGTCCTCATTCACTTTGAGGTAAATATTTTGTCTGACTATCTGGTCAATATCAAACAATCATTCTAGCTCAATTATTCCTTTCAGGATATTATTATCTCTGGCTTGAGTCAATTCTTCATCTTGAATTTCACTATCAAGGTTATCTATCTCTTCAATGATTTGTGCTTCAAAAATACTAGAATTAGTAATGAATTCCAATGTGTCTATCATCTTCAAACACTTGTAAATTAGTGACATTATCAGGAACCAAGGGTAATTGTATCAATTCAACTATGAATCTTTTCAGATCTGAGGTCTCTAAAGGTTCCAAAGTACTAGCAACAGTAGCTAGAGCATCGACTCTTTGATTGAATCTTCTAGGGATATAAGTAATATTAAATGCATCAAAATCTTTAATTAAATCCCATACTTTGTGTCGATAATTGGATAATCTTTTGTAGTGGCAAATATATTGCTTTAAGACTTGTTTAACCACCAATTCTAAATCACCAAACACTTTAAGGATTCTAATTTTCTTCTTGATTGCCAGGATCAAGCCATGTATAAGAGCTTTGTATTTTGCCACATTGTTAGTACATTGAAATTGCAATTGATATGCAACAAGGAAGGACTTACCTTGTGGGTTGATAAGTTCCACTCCAATTCCAATTCATTGTTTTGATTTTGATCTATCAAATTTGAGAATCCAAGCTTGATCGTTTGTATTCAATATTTTACCATTT
>VDFB02070624.1:0-24808 GCA_007258455.2 Sequoia sempervirens
CTCTTTGATACAATGTGATTTTGAGCATTGTGTCAAAGGAAATTAAAAAATTTCTGCTCAAGAGCTACCCCAAGTGCAAGAGTTGCCCCGATATGCCCCAAACAAAATAGCATGGTGCCCCCTCGAGAAATTTGGTGAAAATTTTGGATAATGAATCAAATTTTTCAATAAGCTAATGTGATGCTTTAAGTGCAAGGACTAACAAAAGAAATGTTGGCAAGAAGAAAATGTTAATAAAAAGTGAAGAATAGTTGATGTTGTTAGTGATTGATGACTTTTCTTTTTCTTTCATGGAGGCTTTGTATCTTTAGCAATCCTTATTGATATAGCAAGTAGACACAATGGACCAGGGTATTAATAACCAAGGTGGCTTTGTATCGATTGCATGGACTTTGAATCGACATACAAAGAATATTCTTTCTAATACCATACATATGAAAACCCTGTTAGAGTGTATGGGTGAGAAGCTTTTAAACATGTCAAACTAGTAACACAAGAGGTATTAAGAACCTAACATGCCATTGCTACATGAAATGCTTTCGAAACAACTTCCACACACAAAACAAAGCAACTATTCATCGTGGTAGTATCACAAAAATATCTACCTAATAGAGAAAACATAAATGATGCTCAATTTCCCCCATTCCTTTCTCTCTAAATTCTTAATGGACATCCTCGAGAGATCCTGGAAATGAGTCAATAATATAAATCATAAAGAGAAGATAACAAAAAGATAAAACAATGATGTATCACTTGTCATATCTTGTTTGAGGTCTTTGGGGCTATTATTCAGTGTTGATCATGTCTATCGTAGGAATGCTCTATCTATTAAAATATATCTCATGATGTTGGTGAATTGTCAATAGATAGGTAGTTAACACTTTGTCTTTGTTGTTCTCCAATTGTGATAAAATATTTGTGATTTTTTTGCTTGAAAGTTCTAGCTTTTGATGTTGCTTTGTTTGTTTTCTATTTTGTCAAAGGGTGAGGTTGATGATTTTTTTTTATTATGGATGGTGTTTATTGTGGGTAGGCGACAAGGAAAATAAATTTTTTGATATTTTTCTTATATGTTTTTGTGATTTTTGATGTTATCTAATGTTGTTTTTGTTTGAATTTTTCAACCAAGTTTAAAGACTAAAAGGGACACCCAAGGGGACTAATCTAGGGCCTCAGGGTTGATAAGCCTTGCCTACATTGTACATGCAAAGAACACATAGTTTGACTAGTGTTGACTCAAAAGCATAACATGTTTTTGGGATTTTTATGTTTTTTGAATGTTTTTGAATTTTGAAGTTTTTGACTAAGTTGAAAGAAAGCATGATAGAAACCTAAAGGGACTGACCTAAGGCCTCAGGGTTTGATAAGCCTTGCCTACGTTGTACACATAGAGACCACATAGTTTGACTATTTTGAGTCAATGTGGCTCGTCCAAAGACAAGCCTATCATGTTTTTGGAATTTTTGTGATCAATCACTATGAAATGATGTTTGTTTTCATTTTTTAAAGAGTGATGTTTTTTGGTAAGCCAATATTTTCTATTTCCACATGGGAGCTGATAATATAGGCATTGCGGTCGCAAGATCTACTTTTCATTCCTCTTTGTCTAGGATATTAGAGCTGTGCTTCTCCATTGAGTTGGTGTTTTGTTTTTCTCAAATAAAAAACTTCTCACACTACTAATAATGTCTAATTGTTCACCTTCAATTCATGTGAGGTTTGGTTGTATAATTGGTGTCGTAAGGTTTGGTTGTTGAACTAGAGTAGTAGGATGCCAAATGGTCAAAAAGTGAGTGATGTTGATGAATGATGCTATTTTTGGGACTCAAAATATTGAAAAATTGGACTGATATTTCACTTCATTTTTCTAGAGGATATGTTGCAAAAAATCACTTGAACTAGCCTTGAGGTTCAAAAAACTGTTGATATATTAGAAGTTTGAGTGAAGGAATGATCCTTGTTGTTTGTTTTGATTTTGAATCCTAAAACTAAGTTGGGGTGTTTTATTTCACAAGTGGATATGGACTGATGATGATATGAAATGCTTTGAAATTCGAACTATTTTCATTCCCATAAGGTGAAAGATGCACCCAATTTTGGATTAGTCTCTAATTTTCACCAGAAAACAAGGCAAAAGCGGGAATCCTTACAATAGTAGCATTCGGTTTTGGAAAAAAACAATTTTGTTTGTGTCAATTGCGGCATAATCATATGTCAAATTTGATGAGTATTTGTGGCACAATCATATAATGTTTTTGGGATTTTTGTGTTCTGATATGGTTTGGTTGAATTGTTTGGAGAATCCCTAGATCACAACGTGAACTAGAAGACATAGATCAAGATTTATTCTAAAGCAAGATGTAAGTACTTTCCCACAGTGTCTAGCAATGTAGATGATGGATTATCTTGTGATAGGATAACATATTTGGATAGAGTATGCCTCTTTGGAAAATGCCTCATGGCTCAAATAATGATGAATAGGATAATATCAATGATAGTGACCCATGTTAAGATGTTTTCCATAAGAAAGTGTAAAGTGTACACCAAACATTTGTCAAGATCAAGATAAGTTGGATTTGGATAAAAATGGATTGAATTTATTATGGATAAGATGAGATGCTTCCACCTGAAATGGTGCACATAGATGCTCGATTCTACACATGACACCTTTTTTCCAGGTTTTCATCATGGTACTTGTCCACAATGCCACTATAGTGGTTTTCACTGGAGGACAATTTTTCTCTTGACTATTTTCTTGATTTTTTTTATTTTTATTTTTTGAATGTTTATGCTCATGTTGGACTACCTGGTGGTATTGATGTAGATGATTTTGGTGCTGACATAGGTGTTGTTGTCATGATGTGCCAACGATATCCTACTTGAAGGAGTTGTTTTGCTAAGATACTAGCACTTGAATGTAACCCTTGATAATTATTGTCTTTTTTGTCGATATTGGAGCTAACCATACCTTGATGCGCACATCACGATAGGGTTCCCTTAGAATTGTTATGATAAAAAGTTGTTGCCAATGCATGGTCAATGCGAGGGTTTGATATCATGTATGTCAAATTTGATGGTGGAGTACGTTGATGGATATGAGATTTAGATAGATTGATCGATAGTTTAGAATTTTTTATTTTCCAAACTTGGGAGGATGAGCAATGATGGGTGGATATGAAGATTCGATTAGGACCAACATCTTGATATACCTTTTAGGTCATTCTTGAAGCTTTCTTTTGCATCATTGGATGTTTTTGATGGATGAACTTCCCTTTATGATTTTTCCCCATAGTTTCTTTGACTAATGGAGTTTGATAGGGATGATTCTCTTGCTTTTTCTTTGGTATCTATTTGTATTTTCTTTGTCCATTTTGTTTTATTGATTCTTTTTCTTCAAGGACTTGTTACTTTCTTTGATATAGTTTTTGTTTCTTGTTATTGGTCCTAATTAGAGGGTTGAAACATGCATGGATGATGGTTCAGGATATGGCTAGTTGTAGTGTTGGTAGCAATTTCATCATAAGGACTCTTCGTGATCTCTATGTTGGTGTTTGAATTAGATAAATTTTCCCCTGGTATTATAGAGGTAACACTGATATGTTTATATTCATTTATTGTTGAATAACCAAGACCTTGATGCTTAGGATTTATAATAATCTACACTGGTTCTAGGATACCCTATTCATGTAGGCCTAATCCTCTACCTTGATAATGCATCCATTGAAATTTTTTATTTTCTATTCAGGATATAATTTACCTTGGAAAAAGGTGCTAATCCTTCTCTACTTTGTTGTGGATCTTCAAAGGTGATAGATTCTTCACTAGTAGGATAGCTTGCTTTGACAAAGGTAATTGATCCAAGTTTATAAGTGATAGGATCCTCCATATGTGGGATAACTTCCTAATTGATATCTTTGGCTTGATCCCATGAAATATCATATTTTAATGCTTCTTCAAGAGGTGTTGATGATTCACAACCCATATAAAATTCTTCCTCATTATATTCTTTTTTGATATGCCTACATAGGATGTTTCTAATTCATAACTTATGTATAAGTCTTCTTCATGATCCATTTATGATATTTCTTTGGCTTCTGCTATGTCTTGATCATGTGTAAAGACATTAAGAGTAGGAGAATCTTGTTTCTTGGTAATGATATCAAGAGTATGAGACTCTTATTTTGGATGAAGATCATCTACATGTCCATTATGAGTAAGCATCTCATGGGTAGATGTATGTGTGCTTGGTGTATGGATTTTTTCTTCTTTTGGAAAACATTGGATGTCTTGGAAGATATCTGCCAAGTCACTATAGTATTTTGATGATAGAGATTCTTGATCTTGAATTTTTGTGGTATTATCCTTGATTTTCTTTGGTTCATGCTCTTGAAATGAATCAATTCCAAAGAAGGGATTTATTGTAAAGAATCCTCAGATTTCCTTGAAATTTGGACATATGGGTGATAGCTCTTGGCTTAAGCTTTTTACATTGGGTATAAGTGTTGGAATAAGAGTCTCTTGATCATCAATATGTATTGGCATGATTTTGGATGATGTCAATATATATTGGGATAGATTATTCCTAGACTTTGGTGATTGATTTTGATCATGCTTGGGATTAAATTATTTATGTATGTCCTCTTGTTCATTGGATGATGTAGAGACATTATCAACATGACCATTGGTGGATAGCTCTTGATCATTGTTTTCAACATTTGAGATATTGTTAATGCTTTCAACCACAAGATCAAATGATGTTAAGATTTCTTGAATTGAATCATTGTTAGACTTTGGTGATTGGTTTTGATCATGTTTCAATGGGAAAGAGTCTTGATGCATGTCCTCTTGCTTGTTGGATGATGTAGATATATTGTCAACGTGACCATTGGTAGATAGCTCTTGATCCTTGTTTTCAACATTTGAGGTTGAAATATTATCACTGATATCATTAGTAGTTGAACCTTGAATTTTTTCTTCAATAGCTATTTATTTTTTATTAATAAGGTCTTGGATGATATTTTTGATTTTAAAATAGTCTAATGTATCATGACCTTTTGCTTTATGATATTCACAATAAGTGTTGTCATCGTACCATGGAAATTTGATGGTAGGTTCACCACTTCGTGATAGTTTTGGAAGTGTGATAAAGGAGTGTATTTACGTTTAGTAGTGTGGTTGGATTGTGAGGCTTGTTGTGGTGGAGATGATTGTTGTATTTGAGATGGAATTTCTCAAGTTGGTTTTGAGATTGATGATTTTGATGATGTTGTAGTTGATGATTTTGATGTGGATATTATTGATTTGGGGGTTGATATTGTTGTTGGATTTGATTTTGATGTTGGGTGATATGATTTCGATGGTGTGAGATTTGATTTTATTGCTTATATGAATCAATGTTTTTATGATGTTGGTAGTGTTTTTGATGTGGATATTGAGGTGTTTGTGGGTGTTTGTTTGTTTGTTGTTGAGGGTTTTGAATGAAGGAATATCTATATTGATTTTCCATAACATTAGGATCCCGATTTTGTTGTTGTAACCCTTGTTGATATTGTGCATTGTATGAAGGGTCATAGTATGGGGGTTGTTGGTATGGGGTGTATTGATGTCGAACATGTTGTTGATGATATTAATTTATGTTTTGATGAGTTTCATGAGTTTGTCGATATTGTGACTGAACTGTTGATTTTTGGCTCCTATGGAAAACTCTTGCTCTTCTAGAGTTTTTCACCTAAAAGGAGAGAGATAGGAGAAAAATGCTAATGGTTCATTCAAATGATGCAATGTGTGATTTTTTCTAACCTAAATGAAGTTAACTAAATGAAATTGACATATCTAAATGAATGAAAAACTAAGATTTACACTATGTTTGGAAACATGTGATATGCAAAAAGCATGAAAGAATGAAAAAAAATGCAAATTAACCTAAATAGAAAATTGTTTCTCAGAATGTGTGCACTTGGAAAACTATAGATGACTAGAAAAAAATCTGGAAAATTGATGGAACTTGAATTTTGGTTGATTGGGACTCATTTGCCACATTGGGTGAATTAGTCCTAGATCAAGACTTTTCTACACAAAATTTGTTTTCTGATAGTCGGGAACCCAAATTTGGATCTGACTCAATTTTTTCACCTCAAGGGGGACTCATTTGCCAAGCATGGCGAATCAGTCCACCTTGGAATTTTTGAAACTTCAAAATTTTGTTGTACACCTTGACACGCTCGATCTCGGATCTTAGAAAATTCTTGCAAAACAACTTAAAAATGTTTTTCTAATGGGGGGTTTTCCTTGGTCAAACCCCTAATGCATTAAAGACTAGGAAGAGATAAAATATAACAATGATCCTATTTTATTACTCTAGAATAAGACATGTAAGAATGATCTATATGATGCAAGATATCAACCCTAGAAACTTTACAACACATGCAAAATAGGGATGAAATGACATGCAAATGATAAACAAACAAGATGCAAACCTTAATCCGAAGATAGAGTGGAAATGAAAGATGTAATCAATAGGAAACCAAGTCCTTAGGCATGATTTGGTGGCTAGTTACACCTCTTCATCCTATATTTCTTCATGATTCACCATAGGAATCCATCATCAACCCTTTGCAATGTTGGATCTTGACAATAGAAGTGAGCTTCAAGACCTACAAAAACCCTAGTTTGCTACCCTAAAACTTCAAATTTTTCTAATGAAACCCATTATGGAAGAATTAACTCTAAAAATTTCTCATGAGAGATGATAAAAAGATGATAAAAGATGTGTGAAATGACTTAAAATGAGTATTTATAAGAAACAACACCTTATTTTCCTGTTAATTAGACCTAAGAGGCCAAAATTTACTGGAAATAAAAGTTAAATTGATTAAATTCTCGCTTAATTTTGAATTTTACCTCAAAGGGGACTCATTTTCCCAAGGTGGCGAATGGGTCCCACTACTCCTGTTTGAAGGTGGGTTGTTGGGGTATGATGTAATTAAATGATGTTTGTTGGGTTTTATGTGATTTCTTAGGTGAAATGGGCCTCTAAATCAAAATTAATGGGTCTAAGGGGCCTATAAATTCTATTTTGAAGGGAAATGATGTGAAGGGACTCAAAAGTGGGTCTAATTATGCGTGAAATTGTCTCTCTTCTCAAGAGAGTCCAATTTTCTATAGCACATTTAGCCCCCACTTTAGCGCCCATATGACTCTATGTGCATATGTAAGCTAAAGGACTCTAAACGATGCACCTTACTGCATAAAGGGATGCATATTCAAAAAGATGGGAGAATGAAGCCCCTAGTGTAGTTATCTACACAACCACAACATTAGGAACCAGATCTTGCAACACACATTCATTAATTTCCCAAAATACTTTTATCTAACTCTTAGAAATCTAATTCAAGGGTAGATGTATCCCACCCCCTGATTCTGCTTGCTTTATAGAGGTGGAATCAAGGTAGCAATCTAGCCACATCGAACAAGAATCATCATATCATAGGGAATTTCCAAGTACCATGCCACATAATGATAGACAAATGATGATGTCAGGTGCAGAATCATGATTCTAACACATCAAATGGCATCGAAAATGAATTACCCTAGCGCATGTTATGATGATTTTAAGGAGATATACTTTATGGATGCTTTAAGAGACAATAACCCTATGGGGGGATTGGCCATTCCAAGAGAAGAAGAGAGATATGCAGTATTGTTTAGATGGACCTGTACATGATGAGAGGGTTAGAGCATATATTAAGCTTCCCATGTTGCTATATTCATGTGCTCCTATGGTTAGACATATTATGATGCACATAGTGGCACTGGTTCTCAATCAAGATGGACGAGTGACACACTTGGATGGGGGACTAGTACACCTAATATGAGGGATGTACGAGTAGAGGATAGTCTATGCTTGGGGTCACTGCATTCTAGCACAGTTGTATTATGATCTTGGTCGGTTTGTATTTTGAGAGATTGAAAATATGGTCAATTGTATGCTTCTACAGGTGTGGTTCCTTGAGCATATCACATGTACCAGGCTTGTCAGATACTTTTGTACTATAGCAACATGATACCCATGAGCATTCGACTATGTTTTGCAATGGTTATGGAAGTATGGGGATTTACACTTTTGGAGGGTGATATTTGACCAACTAGAGGAGGAAAAAATCCTATGGAGGCCCTATCTACTCACTCAACAGTGGCCAGACCCCACCAGAAAATTATGGAGGATGTAGATGGATAGGTATCTGGCGGGGAGGCATGACTACATCATATGACCATTCTATTATGGGTGAGTCATGCGAAAATTTGGACAAGTGTAGAAACCACCGAGGGTATGCCCCTTCATTAGATGATCAGTTCAAAGTTCCTGGAGGCTAGGTGGCACTATTCGGTTGATGATAGATCATGTGTGGGAGAGTGATTCTGATGATTTAGATCATGACCAACCACCTATCTCTGATGATGATGATGTCAATAGCACAGACGAGCACGAGGAGTGGTGGTCATATGCACGAATAACTCCTATTTTCACCATAGATTTTCCTCTAGGTGATGTAGAGCTAGTAGCAGATGAGGGTGATGAGCCAGAGGAGAGAGCAGAGGAGGTACAGTATAAGCCAACATATATTTTTATAGATGTTATCAATGAGGAGTACCAGTTTGAGGCCGATCCTGATTATGAGGAATAGGATGGAGGAGAGGATGATGAGGAGGATGAGGATTATGAGGAGGATTATTATTACAAGGAGGATCCACCCCTGAGTGAGGGTGATGAGGTAGCTATTGAGGATTGGTATGAGTATGGAGAGTTGTCACATACTTATAGGACCGGATCACAAGCAGTAGCTACAATAGACATCAAAACTCAGTCAGAGAGAGGCTAGCACATCCTCCATGCCCCGTAGAGATGAGGAGGTTGACATTCCTCATGCATATAGAGGCATAGGTGATGATATTTAATTTTACGCATGTCTTTTAGTGATTTATGCTTTATTTCTATATATATATCATGATGACATGTTATTGATTGTGTACATTTCCTATCTTGTAGGATCAATGAGATACTGGCAAGAGTTCTATCATTAGGCTACTATGGAGATAGTGTCTGCATCCATCGAGGAGGAGATGGATCTTGACTATGTGCCCCCACTGATCATGGAGGAGGAGCTGGAGACACTCAGACCTTTCATGAGATTACAAGTAGTGTACGAGAGCGTGAGGAGACAACTTCATTGGGATGAGAGTGCACTACAGTCAACATAGAACTCAGTGGAGGTAGAAAGACTATAGGTAGAGCTGGCACAAACATGAGCAAAAAGGGATTAGATGGAATATGAGTAGCTTATAGCCGTTGGTTGAGTACAGGGTTTGGAGTATGCAATGAGACTCGGCAGCTCACGGTCATGGTCACACATGACCATCTCTTGACAACCAGAGATTGGGTCACAAGCACTAGATCCTGAGGGGTCTAGCTCTCATAGACCACTATGACATTGTATATGATTCTAAGATGTACATAAAACTTTGATATATATATATATACATGTACACTTTGATTATGATGATGTATCTCTTCTATTTGAATGTTAAATGCTATGTGATTAATTAAATGACTTATGGTAAAAGTATTTAATTAATGGCTTCATGATTTAATAGAAGTGATGTGATCTAGTATAAAACATATTTAAGTTTTAGCATAGATACACCATTGATAATGGAAAAAAATAATATGCCAAATTAAACACACTATTATGGATTTAACTTAACACAATAGGAAGGTGAATAGTATGAAGCCTTAGAAAGAAATTATAGAATGAACTTAAATAATTACCTTAGTGTTCAAGACAAAAAAAAATTTAGTTGTCAAGAACAAAGCAATGTGAAAGTTATGACATCAAATAACTTTAAACAACACTGCTATACCACTCATACTATTCAAAGGGTTTTAGAGATAATACCGAAGCAAATGCACAACATTAATGGGTTCCCTAAGGGGTGTTCCATCAAGCTGCATTAATAGATAAGAACCAAACCCATAATTGGTATCAACTATGTAAGGTCCCAAGCAATTAGGCCTGAACTTATCTTTGTCTTCGTTGTCAGCACTAGTAGTTCATTGATTTTCAATAAGAACAAAATCACCCTTAGAAAATGATCGAGGGATAACATGAATGTTGTGTTTGTGTTGTAATTGTTTAATGTGAGCTTGGAGATGTTTGAGAGTGTTAATGCACTATTCATTGAGCATCTCAAGTTGATGTAATTGTTGTTCTTTATAAGTGTCAGTGTCAAAAAGATCTTAGAGAGCAACTCACAGAGTAGGAATTTATAACTCCAAGGGCATAATCGCATCAGTACCATAAACAAGGCTATAAGGGGTATTTCCTGTGGATGATCGAACATTAGTTCTATAATCCCAAAGTGCATAGGATAGTTGCGTATGCTAGTCTTTATGATTGTTGTTGATAGTTTTCTTAAGGATTTGTTCAAGAAGCTTATTAGTATTCTCAACTTCTCCATTGGATTTTAGATAATACGGTGTAGAGAAACGATGTTGAATATTAAATGTTTCAAGAAAATTTTGAACTTTTCTATTCTTAAATGGTGTTCCATTGTCTGAAACTATTGCAGAAGGAAGCCCAAAGTGAGAAATTATGTGTTCTAAGATGAAATGACAAATTGATTTAGTGGTTGTAGAATGAAGGGGAATAACTTCCACCCATTTTGTGAAATAGTCCATTGCGGTTATAAAAACATATGTCCAACGGAAGAAGGCATTGAAATTTTTCCAATAAGATCCAACCCCCATACTAAAAATGGCCAAATGGGCACATCGGAATGGAGCTTAGTAGCATGAGTGTGAATCAAATTGCTATGCTCTTGACATTTGTGACATCATTTAACATAGGTGAAGCAATCCTTCTCCATATGTCTCCAATAATAACCCATACGAATAAGTTTTTGCACAAACGAACGACCTCTAAAATGACCTCCACAAGCACTAGCATGAGCTTGTTCGAGCACTATAGGGATTTTAGAATCTTTATGACAGTGTAATAGGAGTCCATTGAAAGATCTTCTATACAACATGTTGGAAAGGATTACATATTTAGTTGTGAGTTTATGTAAGTGCTTTCGAGTATTCGTTGTGGTAGGTTCGAGAATGGTATTATCTTTCAAGTGGTTGTATATTGTATCATACCATTCACATGAATTATCATGAGTAATCATCAAAATGTCTTCTAATGAAGTATCAATCAAAGGTTTGGTGATGGGATGGATAATAAAGGTGAAATCAGTGGAAGGATCAAGTGGGGATATGAGAGAAGTTGCACTCACCATTGCATCCGCATGTCGGTTATCCTTGCGTGGGATGTTATCAATGGTGAATGAGTCAATTTTTTCTAATAGTCTCATTATAAGATCCTTGTATTTTCATAATTTTTCATGTTTAGTTTGATATGTTCCATTTATTTTCTTGATGACCAATTGTGAATTTCCAAAGATCTTAATATGTTTAGCATGTAGAGATAAAGCAGCTTATAGACCTACCATCAATGCCTCATACTCAATGGTATTATTTATGAATAGGAAATTTAATCAATAAGATAAGGGAATAGGTTTACTATCAGGTGGAATTAGTATCACATGAGCACTGTAACCTATTCTACACTTAGATCCATCAAAAAATAATTCCCATGGTTTAATGTTAGTAGGTAAGACATGATCATCAGGAAATGAATCAAGAATAGGTAAAGCAGAAGGTAAAGGAGCATCAACTAAGTGATCAATTAAGGCTTGGAATTTGATTACTTTTTGGGAAAAAAATTTAAGGTCAAACTTAGTTAACAACATTACCCACTTAGATAAGCACCCTGAAACATTGATTTTGTTGAAAAGACATCTAAGAGGATCAAATTTTGTGACAACATGTACTTCAACATTTAGTAAATAATGTCATAACTTACTAGTAGCAAATAGAAGAGCCAAACATTAATTTTCAATTGGTTAATATCATGTCTCATAATCAATTAAGGTGCAACTAATGTAATAAATAGGGTGTTCTTTTCCATGATCATCGTGTTGAGCCAACAATGCTACAAGAGCATGGGAAGATGCAACGATGTCCAAGATAAACGGTTTATGTGGCACAAAAGGTTGTAAAACAGGTGGAGTGGCTAACAATTCCTTTAGAATCTCGAAATCCTATTTACAATCCTCATCCCAATCAAAAGGGACACCCTTTTTAAGGAGATGTGTGAAGGGTAATGTATGATCAGCTAAAGATGCAATGAAATGATGGATAGCTTGAATTCGACCTTGTAATGTGTGCAATTGAGAAATATTCCTAGGAGGTGGCATGGTAATGATTGCATTGATTTTGTTTGTTTCCACCTCAACGTCTATATGAGATATGACAAACCCAAAAATTTTACCACTATCTACACCAAATATACACTTTTTTGGAGTTAATCATATGTTGTAGTGTTTTATGCGTTCAAATTTTTTATGGACATTCACATTATCTTGTCATGTTAATGAATTAGCGAGGATATCATCGATATAATCTTCTAAAATTTTGTGAATATAATCATGAAATATTAATGTCATTTCATGTTGATAAGTTGCTCCAATATTCTTTAAACCGAAGGCCATCACAACCCAACAAAATGTTCCCCAAATAGTTGTAAAGGTGGTTTTGTATTGATCTTGAGGATTAATAAGGATTTGATTATAACCAGAAAATCCATCCATGAATGAAAAAAAAACATGTCTAGCAGTTGAATCCACAATCATGTCTATATTAGGAAGTGAAAAATCATCTTTTAAAGAGGCTTTATTCAAGTCTCAAAAATATGTGCATATCCTAATACGATTATCGAGTTTTGTAACTATGACAATGCTTGAGATCCAAGGAGAATAATCAATAGGTCTAATAAAGCCTACATCAAGAATTTTCTTGAGTTCCTCTTTAATACACAAGGCTACATTAGGGTGCATTTTTTGGGTCTTTTGACAAATGGGTTTAGTATTTGCAACAAGGACAATGTTATGCATCACAATTTTTGGGTCAATTCCTGGCATATTAGAATATTTCCAAGAATTTTTTTTAGGAAAATCATGAAGTAAAGTGGTTGTATCTTCTTGTTCCTCATCATCAAGGTACTTCCCAATCTTAATAAATTTATCTTTATCATTAATGTCCATTAGCACATCAATTGCATCTCCTAACGGGAGTGCATTGGATTTAGGACTTTTAGATTTAGAAAACTCTTCAGTGATATCACTAACTTATTGCTCGGTAACGTTCAAAGAATGAGTAATGTGTTTCATGTAAGTAAGTGAGGATGGGGTATCATAAATTCCAAACATTTGTTTCAAAGCCTCGTCACTATCAACATATGCCCATGAAGGTGGTAAGGTTATATCAAGCAAATTGGGATGTTTGACTATGAGTTTGTGTTGCGGGTGACATGTTATAATGTTAATGTTTAAAGATGGTCATTGAGTAAATTTGGTCATTTTAGAAAAATAATATCCCAATTTGGGTTTTGTTTCTTGTGTATTAGGTTTTGAACTGTTGATTTTTGGTTCCTATGGACAACTCTTGCTCTTCTAGGGTTTTTCACCTAAAAGGAGAGAGATAGGAGCAAAAATGCTAATGGTTCGTTCAAATAATGTTTTGTGATATTTTATAACCTAAATGAAGTTAAATAAAAACAATTGAATAATCTGAATGAATGAAAATGAATGCAAAAGTGAAATTAAAGCTATGTTTGAAAACACATTGTGTAATTCAACAATGAACTAAATGAAGAAAATATGTAGAACATAAAGGAATGAGTTAAATTAGAGTGCACTTGGGAAAAATATGATGAATATGGAGTGTTGTGGATGCTAGATGAAATCACTAATTTTTCATAGTGGGACTTATTCACCCAAGGTGGAAAATTAGTCCTCCTAGTGAAAACTGTCGAAAACAAGTTTCTATCTATTGGGATATGGAATTTGAAAAAAAATAGATTTTTAGTCCTAAGGTGGGACTCATTCACCATAGGTGGCGAATTATTCCTCTCCCAAATTTTTGAAAAATCAGGAGACAACTCTGCAACACCAGATTTGGAAATCATTGCTTGTTGGGTTGTTGAAGTGAATTCTGTGGGAAACAAACAAAAAACCTTCTCCAAGCTTGAAATAGACTCGAGTTGACTTGAAGCACCTAGTTGACTTGTAAACCAATCTTAAACACCAAAAAACTTGTCAAATCTGTATACCTAGGTCTACAAACAAACATGCAATAAGGCAAAAATGGTTTAAGGTTAGTGAATAGGGGTTTGCCTTGGTCAAACCCTACTTTTGGTAATCAAACCTTTAATAAAATAATGAAATTCAAAGGAAAGATAAACTAACAACATGAAATTGCTATTAACTTACCAAACCCTTGATGATGCAAGTCTGAAGTAATGCCAATGGCTTCTTTAAAGTGCTTGAGTAGTACTTGAAAAGGTGTTGTAAAATTCTTGAATGAATAGGTGGATAAGTTAACTTGATGAATGGGGGTTGAAATGAGGTGAAAATCACTTATTTATACACACTTGTGCCTTATTTATCCTTTCATACCTCATCACAGACTAACATCAAGTGTTTTTGAATAAAATCCCCAAAGGAAATTTAAAATAATTTGAATTTGGGGCCAAGGGGGACTCATTCACCACCCATGGTGAATGGGCCCCACCTAGGAACTAAAAACATGTGTCAGGAAATATGTTTTATTTAATGTTATTTATTGGGATAATACTAAAAAACACACCTAATTTTAAGCATATGAGAGCATAAAGGGGTCAAATAAAGCGTGAAAAAGGGATAAATAGTGAAGATGTGCCTAGAAGAGTGTGAAAGCTCGTTACAAGAATTTACAACATTTCAAAATAGGACTTGATGAATAAAAAGGCAATTTTTAGGTGAATTGTAATAAATAGAGTCTAGAAGAATGTATAAATGTCTTACGACACTTCACAACACCTTCAGAAGATGCCGTTCTTTGAATTTTATTACCTAAATAAGCATGTTCAAGCCATGTCACAACATAAAATCAAAGAAACATAGTTCCAACACCATGAAACAAGACCTAAAAGGCCATGAAAATGAAAAGGGGCCATTTTTCTATGGCATAGGTTTAATAGGGACACAAATACCTTGTTCATGTTTTTTCCACACCCTTTTCTAGTATAGCCTAATTATTTTACAAATTTAGATTCTTTTCCATAAAGTCTTTCCATTTCGTGTGGGGTAGGCGGGGATTGGTAATCTATCTCATCAAAATTTTTTGTGTATGTTGCATTGTCATCCATATTGTAGGAGATAGATAAATGAGAAAATTGTTCAGAATTCTGAGTGGACATAATTGTTGGCTATTCTTGTTTTGCATCTTTCTTTTGCGTGAGGATATATTCACCCATTAACGAGGGTGTGAATTCTAAGGATCCCCAATTGTCACCAAATAATTTAGATACTATCTTCATATCGTTATGTTCAATTTCAAGAATGTCTATGTTAGAGGTTGGAATTAATGTTTTTTAAGGAATTGTAACTCGTTTTTAAAGGTGCAAGCAAATTTTAGGCTCAAGATCTATTTCAATTTGATAAATACGATTGTTAGAGACATATTTCATGAGATGATGAAGGGTTGAAGCAATTGCATTCATCTTGTGAATCCATGGTCAGACTAAAAGAAGATTATATGAAAGATCGTAAGGCATGACATGGATAGGAGTTTGCAAAGTAGCCACCCCAACCATAATAGGTAAAGTAATTATCCCAAGCGGTTGCTTTGTTGTATTATCAAATCCTTGAATAGAGACAGAATCAGGTATTATTTGTGACCTATCAAGTTTTAATCGATCAAGGAGATTCACACTACACACATTAAGGGAAAAACCATTATCTATGAGAGTGCATTTGATACCTATGTGATTGAATTGAGAAATTATCATAAAGGCATCATGCTTACACAACTCCAAAGGAGGGATCTCATGTTGGTGAAAAGTAATGTCAAGATTGTTCTTTTTGGATGAGATCTGCCACATCATTCAGAGTGGTACTAGGAAGAATTGTGATTTGTTTTAGAGTGATTTGAAGAATGTTGTTATAGTTTGGTGAGGTTTGAAGCAAATCACAAAGGGAAATTTTGGCAGGAGTATTCTTTAATTTCTCAATAAGATCATACTCCTTTGTGTGTGGGTTATAGTGAGGAGCACAAGGTGGATTAGGTAAAGGTAAGGAAGGTGGAGGTGGTTGTGGCAGTTGTGGGTTGCTTCGGGTGTTATATGTATGAGCAACAATATCATTACTAGATTGTTGCAATACATTGGTGTTAGATGGGTAAAGGGTGTACTAGGGTCAGTTAGAGGGGTGAAGTGAATGTGAGGGTGGGAAAATGATAAGTTTAGGTTGAATTACATTAACATCTTTGATTGTAGAGGTCTCACAAAAAACAAAAGTGGATGAGTTGGATGAGATGAAGTCTTGAAGAGACTCATCTAGCAAATGAAAATCATCACTACTAAAAGGTTTGAGGGGTAAATGATCATCAATTGGTTTAGGATGTTCAAGAAAAAAACTAGAGGTTGTTAACATTTGTTATCGTGAGTTGGGATCACCACAAACCTTAGTGGATGGCTTATGCGAGATGAAGTCTTGGAGGGATTCATCTAACAAATCAAAGTCATCACAATCAAAAGGTTTGAGGGGGAGTCTATCATTAAGGGGTTTAGGTTTCTCATTTGAAGCATTAGAGGATGAAGTGAGTGAGATGAAGTCCTGAAGGACCTCATCTAACTTATCAACATCATCACTACTAAGAGGCTTAGATGAGATTTTGTTCCTAACTTGAATTGTGTGTTTGAGGGGATTGCTTGTTGGTTCAGTTTTGGTGTCATTATGTATCGATGAATCTGATCTAAAAGAACTAGCAATGAAAATAGAAAAGGAAAATTTCAAAGATCTAAAACTAGCCATGAATTCCATGAAAGAAATTAAATTTATGCTAAGAAAACATAAATAACTAAACTGTAACAAAATGATAATGACACAAAACAAAAATATGCAATGCAGGAAATTAAAATCTGGAAATGCTGATGCAAAACTGTAGAGGGACTGATTTGCCCTAGGTGGTAAATGAGTCCCAGGAGATGAATTTTTCAAGATTTTTCTTATTTTTTTGTGTTTTCTATAAAATTTAAAGTTTGTACAATGAAAATACAAAATGCAGATGTAGAGAATTCAAATGATTGAATGAAATGCAATGATGGAAACTAAAGAATGCTTTCACAAATGCAATATTTAAGAAACTTAAAGATGTAAAACAATGCAAGATTACGAAATAATGAAGAATTAAGATGAAAATAGAAATGTAAATTAGAATTATGTTATGTTCAAGAGTTTGGCTCACCAAAATGAACCATTGATTTGTGGCTCCTATGGACAACTCTTGCTCTTCTAGGGTTTTTCACCTAAAAGGAGAGAGATAGGAGTAAAAATGCTAATGGTTCATTAAAATTATGTAATGTGTGATGTTTTCTAACCTAAATAAAATTAACTAAATGCAATTGATAGATCTGAATGAATGAAAATGAATGCAAAACCAAGATTTACACTATGTTTGAAAACACATTATGATATGCAAAAAGCATGAAAGAATGAACAAAAATACAAATTAACCTAAACATAAAGTTGTTTCTTAGAATGTGTGCACCTAGAAAACTATAGATGACTGGAAAAAAATCTAGAAAATTGATGAAACTTGAATTTAGGCTGACTGGGACTCATTCGCCACCTTGGGTGAATTAGTCCTAGATCAAGAATGTTATGCACAAAATCTATTTTTTGTCATTCGAAAACTTGGATTTGAATCTGACTTAGTTTTTTCACCTTAGGAGGGACTCATTCACCAAGCATGGCGAATCAGTCCACCTTGGAATTTTTGCAACTTCAAAATTTTGTTTTGCACCTTGACACCTGCACAACAATTTTTGACGAATACTTGATCTTGAATCTCAGAAAATTCTTGCAAAATAGCTTAAAAATGTTTGTCTAATGGGGGATTTGCCTTGGTAAAACCCCTAGTTGGGTAATTAAACCTTGAATAGAGAAAAATCTGAGTAAACCCTAGCCTTAGATGCATTAAAGACTAGGAAGAGATAAAATATAACAATGATCCTATTTTATTGCTCTAGAATAAGACATGCAAGAATGATCTATAGGATGCAAGATCTCAACCCTAGAAACATTACAACAGATGAAAATAGGGATGAAATGACATGCAAATGATAAACAAACAAGATGCAAACCTTAATATGAAGATAGAGTGGAAATGGAAGATGTAATCAATAGGAAACCAAGTCCTTAGACATGATTTGGTGGCTAGTTGCACCTCTTCACCCTAGATTTCTTCATGATTCACCATAGGCATCCATCATCAACCCTATGCAATGTGGGATCTTGACAATAGAAGTGAGCTTCAAGACCTACAAAAACCCTAGTTTGCTACCCTAAAACTTCAACTTTTTCTAATGAAACTTGTTGTGGGAGACTTAATTCTAAAAATTGCTCTTGATAGATGATAAAATATGTGTGAAATGACTTAAAATGAGTATTTATAAGCAAAAAAACCTTATTTTCCCATTAATTAAACCTAAGAGGTTGATATTTTTCGAAAATAAAAGTTAAATTGATTAAATTCTCGCTTAATTTTGAATTTTACCTCAAAGGGGACTCATTCACCACACTTGGTGAATGGGTCCCACCAGAGGGGACTCATTCACCCAAGGTGGCGAATGGGTACCACTACTACTATTTGAAGGTGGGTTATCAAGGTGTGGTGTAATTAAATGTTGTTTGTCAGGTTTTATGTTATTTCTCTAGTGAAATGGGTGTCTAGATCAAAATTAATGGGTCTAAGGGGCCTATAAATGCTATTTTGAAGGGAAATGATGTGAAGGGACTCAAAAGTGGGTCTAATTATGCATGAAATTGTCTCTTTTATGAAGAGGGTCCAATTTTCTATGGCACGATGACTCACTCTTTTGATGATATCCAAAGCACTGTTGATAAAGTTTGTCAATTTTTTTAGGTGCATATAGGGCAATTTGATGTTGTAGATTTTGATCTTGATGGTGATTTTGAAACCTTTGATGTTGTTTCCCTATTTGATATTGTGACTCTTGATAAGGGTGATTTGGGTAATAGATTGATGTTGACATGTTGGGATGTTATGGTTGCGTGTTCAAAATGTTTTGATGCAAAAATTATAGTAATAGTGGTCCCTATTTTGGTTTGTTATTGGTAATAAAGAGCTTAAAAAGCGGTAAGTTTTAATAAAAAATGGTTGTTTTTATCAATAGTGGATGGCTCAGTAACTATTGTTTTTTAGCAATAGCTACTTTTTTTTCAAAAGTGACTATTTTAAGCAATAACTATTGTTTTGAGTGATAGCTATTGCTTTGAGAAATAACTAATGTTTTGTTAAAAGCTACTATTTTAAGCAATAAC
Source organism: Sequoia sempervirens (assembly GCA_007258455.2). Taxonomy (NCBI): domain Eukaryota; kingdom Viridiplantae; phylum Streptophyta; class Pinopsida; order Cupressales; family Cupressaceae; genus Sequoia; species Sequoia sempervirens. Next base: position 19,546 of record VDFB02070624.1, read on the forward strand.
TACTATTTTGAGAAATATCTATTTTTGTGTAGGTTTGCTTCTATTTTTTTTATTTTGATGGCAGTTTGGACAAGTTTGTAATTTTTGATATCTTGTTTGATTCTAATTTGTCTTCAGATTTTAGCAAGTGATACAATGAAACACAATAATCAAAACTACTTGACCCTAAATGTCTATAGCTTAAACATGTTTCTTTCTAGAAAAGCTCAATGTTTGTGAAAGTCAAAATGCTTAAGCCATAGTTTCTAATGTTGACTTTGCTCTTAGTATGACTTGAAACATAAGCCTAAATATTCATAAACCTTTAGAGATATTTATTTAAGATATCCTTTAAGGAGTGCAACTATAGGGCTCTTTTCAAAGGTATTCACACTAACTCTAAAGGGTTTTATTGTGTGGTCTCACAACATGCCCCAAAACTATAAAACTTGGGGACCACAAGTGAAAAATAATGCTTATTGTAGGTGCTGGCTAGTTGGAAAGATCACCTGAAGTGAAAAGGAAAGAGAAATATTTTTAAAAAAGAATACTTTGTAATTCAAGTGTTTTGGGTACCGATTACCAGGAACTGGGAAAACTAGAAATGTAAAAGGTAAAGAAAAGTATTGAGTGAAGCATTCTAGTCTAGGAGCCAAGGTCTGAAAAATATGGAAGTTCCAATAAAAGCCAAGGTCTAGGAAAATCATGGGTAAAAGCTGAATACCGGGTACCAGGTACTAGGTAACAATGCGAAGTAAAGTTTTAAAATTTTAAGGATATACAAGAAGTCCGATGGTCCAGTAACCCGGTCTAAAAAGATAATTATGCAAGAATATATGGTTTTCTTGAAAGCGTGTTATTTATGATGGATTTATAGCAATAATGAATTAATGATGGTTTTATTTACATAATATTTTTATAAATTTTTTTAAAGGGATTTAATAGGTAGAATTTGTGATTGCAGGAGAAGCATATTGCAATGCAAAGTTTAGGTATGGACGGTTAGGAAATTTGGATCAAAGATAGAGTCATATCCAAATCGAGCTACACATCCTGAGAAATTATGCAGAGGAGCTTGAGTCATCAGAATACTAGGGATGTCGGTATTACACATATGGCGAAGGAAAGTGCCAACCTCTGGGGAAGCTCATTCTTAAGAGTATAAAGCCCGAGGTAGAACCAAATAGTAGGAATAGGATGATAAAGCAATCATTTTGAATATATGGGAAAGTTCCTACATACTATCTAGATTCAAGTTATTATCCCGACAATAAGAAGATGATGAAACACCCGAAGGAAATCAACATGTAGATGAAGGTTGACTTTCATTGACTTTGTTTGCAATTCTCTTACTAGTCACTATATTCCACATGCTTGATGTGATTCATCCCTTGGATTTCCCCTCATGGATTTGTCTTATCCTATCTATGTCTTGCTTCTATAAAAGGCTAGGGGATACTTCTTTTTAAGTTAAGTTTAGAATTTGTGGATGTCATAAGAGACAAAAATTCTCTAAGTTTTTTTCTTTTTTTCTATTTTTTGAATCATTCCTATCTAAAAACTTGTATGCACATAGAACTTAATCAATATCAAAGCCAATTTGATAGCTACCTATCTCATGTATCTTTTGTAGCTAGTTTTTTAGTTTAGCTGAATAAGACTGTGTGCTACATCTTTTAAGGGTGCATACAAAACCTACTCAGTGTCCAAACTAAACCCCCTTCTTTAAAATCTTGCACTATTTTATGCTTAGCTATGAAGCAATCTAGTGACGTATAAAGCAATTTGATTTTATTTTATTAAATCTTGGGGCATGCGTGGAGAATAATCGAGAGATTTTTTTTTTAAAAGTATTTTGATGCTTTATTTTAGATTAGATGTTAAATTTCAGAATTTTTTTTTTAAAATTAGATGAATGAATGGAAATATTATTGAAAATATTTTGTTTCTATGAAATTTCTAAATGGTTAAAGCTAAATATACTTAATTAATAGAAAAACTGTTTAATGTTCATGCAATATTATTGCAAATCTGTCAATTTCATGAGATTATTTTATGATCAAACTAAAAAGATTTTATCTAATTATTATGATTCTTAATGAAACTGGAGACAACCATAGGCCCCTTGAGATTAACAAAAATATCACATCTTACCCTGAAGCAAACCTTGTATGGTCAAGACCTGACTACCAAGGCCTTGGGATTAAGCTAATTCAATATTTTCCCTATTAATCAGACCCTTAGGTTGCCTTGGTTCAATATTTCAAGTAAAGATATATTATTTGTGGTTTTCTTGTGAGGATTTTATCTACACTATTGTTGCAAGTAACATCATCATCAATAAGAACTGGTGCTAGAAGGAGGGATCATTTTTCTTTTTATATCTTTCCCTCTAGGTTTTGTTTAGGAATATGTATTGGTTTTGTGTTTAACGTAGCTTGTAAGATGAAAGTCTACACAATTCAGTTATTTTGAAAATGGAAGTTGAAAAAATTTGAAAAATTCTTAACTAGAGATTATATCCTTTGAGTTTGTTCACCTTTGGTAGAGTTATCAAGTGTAGAATTTATGATACAACTGATCACGGTGAAGTCAATTGCGATTTTTAAAAAAAATAAGGTAAGTTTGGCTATGTATAAGGTGATTCCATTAATGGATGACGTTTTAACTGCTAGAAGAAAGGAATCATGAATGAGAATTATGTTAAATTTTGAAAAAGACTATAACGGGCTACTGGAACTAAAAATATTAAAAAATCATCTAATACATGAAAATGGTTTGTTAACTGCAATTGTTATGAAGAAAATCTTAAGGTTTTGCAAGAAGAGAGGCGAGAAAGCTAAGACTATGAAATATTGTACCAAAAACAAGGAAACACCATTGATGAGCCATCATTCTCTTCATAAATGGAAAATTTAAGTGAAGAGATAGAGTGGGAAAATTGAGTGGGGGATGCGTGCTTTTCATTAAGGACTAAAAATTTACAAGCTAAAAAGGGAAATTTTCTTGATTTTATGTACAATACAGTGTTTCAATTTTTTACTTTTTCTCTTTTTGATAACAATATAAATTGTGATATTGCTTGGTCTAACAAAGTTCAAAGTGAAGAAAGGGACGAAGACGTGAAAATTTTTGGAAGAGAAGAAAATCATGAAATGGACATAGTTGTTCATGGAATTGAATAAAGTAACGAAGAAAACCATGAACTGGGATTGAAAGAAGGTAGGGTATTGACAAACCAGTGAAAGTGTGTGCAATCGACCTTTAATGAAGTCATTTTCATACACATGAGCCAAGTTATTGGTAAGTACGCCTTTGAATTTATGTTTGCTAAACACAAATAATTTAAATTAATTCATTTTTACAGTAGGACATTTGAAATTTATTCTAGTGAATTCAAGGATAAACCTGTTGTAATTTGTATGAAAATAATAATGAAAATAGTTATCGAGCTTAAAATAAATTTCTTTGTTGGGGTTAGTCATTTGTTAGGGTAAATTTTGGTTAGTTAGGGTTAGTTTTCTTTTGTAGGTTTTTTGTTTTGTTTTTGTTTTGTTTTTATTTTATTTTTCTTTGGCCCTTCACAGTAGAAAATTCTTCTTAACTTATCATACACATGAGATTTAATTCAAATTTTTTTATAACACTTTGTTGTGAAACGTAAAATGATAAAACCATACATAGTAAATACACACTTTTAAAATGCACGATAATGCTATATATATGTGTGTATATCACATATATACATGGAAGTATCCAAATTATTGCTGTAGAAGATCATAAAAAGCAAAAAGAGGGAGTTGAGTTGTAGAGAAGAGTAGCTAATCAGTCAATCTGGGATGCCTCGTCCATCAGGGCTAAATACCCTACATAGGCAATTTACTAGTGAACTTCAAAGTCAGAAGTATGGAGGTCAGTCAAGAACAACTAGAGTGGAACTACTTCCTCGTGCTCCATGAACAAAGGAATATCATCCATAGAGGGGATTCCAATGGTTAGGTTTCCAATAGATAGAACAATATCTAGATTCTCCAAATATTCAGGCCACACTATCATATTCATAGCCGAGCAGACATCTTCAACATAAATCCCAATGTGTAGGAGTGATGCTACAAAGTGAGAAGCCAAGTCAGAATAAAACTGGTAGTAAGATGTAGATTCCATATATTATTCCCCAAGGACTAAGCACAAGTTTGACATAGTGAAACTGGTAGTCCAAATGAAGAAAACTTTACTAAGCCTTTGAGTAGTGATACGACCCATGAAAAATTTTTGGTAGTGAGAGAAGGTCAATCAATTGGATTATCCATGACTTGGAAGCAAGCAAGCACTAGCAAATTAGAAATGCAAAATGATAATTGAAAAGAAAAGAAAAGGCATGAAGAATTTGAGAGAAGTGTATAATTTATAAAAAACTGCAAGGAAGTTGCAGTACATAGTTGCCTAGATTGAAGTCTTGGAAATCATAAGCGAGGTGGCAAATATATGAGTTTCTCTAGAGCATAATGTTAAATAAAATTATTTTTTACATGTAATTGGTGACAATTTGCTTCAAAATTGGCTAGTATGAAGATTGTGCATTAAACAAGTTAAATATTTTGAAATTAATGGTGGTCATTTCATTATGTTTTTATTAAGCTATATTAATCATGAAGGTGTCAATGTGTGCAAAGCGGAAAGGAAAATAAAGCTAGTAAGGAAAAACATGTCATCACCTAGAAAATTTGAAAGAAATGATACATGTGTGTTGAGGTGTGTGAATTTAATCCAGAATAATGTGATCATGTTTAAGTTTCATCATAACATTCCTGATCCATTAATGTAGTGCAACACCCTCAAATTGGAATTGCTACCTGAGTATTTAGTAGTTTCCATAAAATTCAATTGGAAGGGTGATAAATAATGGTTCTATATTTAGATTTAAATTTGGTGATTAAGTTGTTTACTGCTAAATTTTAATTTATGCATATCTTCTAACATATAGTGAGTTACAATTAGCTAGGATTTGGTATAAGAGTGGTAAGGTTTAGTCAGGAATACACACCAATAGGGAATTATTAAATGGGTTTTTAGGAAGTAGTGAAAACATGAAGGGATTTGCATTGAATGAAAATTTCAAAGGTAACCTTCGCTACCACTATAATTCTCAACCTAATAGCGGGATTCATTGCTTGCAAGTTGAAATGAGCTATCAATGAAATATGAAAAGTTGAAAAATGAACTATCAATGAAATATCAAAAGTGATATACAAAATAAAAAAATCAACTTTTTAGGCTATCCAAA
>VDFB02070625.1:0-28552 GCA_007258455.2 Sequoia sempervirens
TCATATAATTTTTTTATGATAGTTTGGTTCTTTCACTTGACATTTTAAGAAAAATATAAATTTTCAAAAAAATTGTTTAAAGAGCATATATCAAAGAGCCTACAATGTATTGCACTTTTTAAGTTTTAGAAATTAAAGTTTAAGCATATGCCAAATAGCCTATAGTGAAATTTGAAAGTTATTTGAAAGAATAAAGGAAAATGGATCTATAAGAAATTTGTTTATATATGAAATTGGATGGTTACATAATATAATAGGACCTATAGAGAAATGCAATTATTTAATTATGGAGAAAAAATGTGTTTTAAATGAGTATTTTAATTATTATTTCAAATTTTAATAATACAAATAGATCTCAAGTTTGGTTTGTCAGAAACTATATCAAATTTACCAACTAAGAATAGAAAAATATACATTTTAAATTATTTTAAGAGGCATAAATTCAAATATAAAATATTTATTACAATAAAATTCTATGATAAATATTTTTTTATTTTTTAAAGAGTCTTGTTTTAAAACCAAACAAAATTAAGAACATGATGTAATAATATGAAAAAAGTGGGATATTACTTAAAAATTATAATAAAAAAAGAGATTAAAACAATGATAACAATAATTCTTTTAAAAGTTTCTACATAAGACAAAAATTTAAACTTATTGTTATAATTAATAATAAATTTCTAAATATATATTTAAAAAATATTAAAACATTAAAAAAATATATATTCAATTTATATTTTATTTTTTAAAATATTGTAAATTAATATATTTTATATTATAAAATAGAATGGAGGCCCTAGCTTGATTGTTATTTATAAAATTGAAAAACAGTCCATAGAACCAATAACATAAATAAATAAAACTATCATCAAAGTACATAAATAATGATGAGCTGAAGGAAAATTTTGAATGTGTTTATACACCAATATAAATTCACATCCTTCTCATAAAAATAAGTAGTGACTGATAAACCCTTTAACAACTCTCATTGTAGAAGGAAAATTTATCATCACACATATCAAGGAATAAATAATCAAATAATCATAAAAGATCTACATTCATTATCAATAAGAATTAAGGAATTCAAAATCAAATTCCAAGGAATCTACAAAGAAAGTCATGGAAATAACCAGCCACTTCAAAGAACTATTTTCAAAATTATAGGAGGAAAAAACTACATGCTTGGCTAAGTTATTTTAATTTATGAATTTTTGAAGTTCCATAAAATGATGAGAATTACACAAGTCTTTCTCATAAAAAGATAGCCATGATAATTATCATATGAGTTAACATTAGCAATCTAGTTTTCTATTTGATTTTTTTTTATGAAATATGTGAATACTTTTTAAATAAAAAAATTTATCAAGAAAATCAACAATTTTGAAAAGAAGATTATAAATTTTGTATTGACTTGTCTTTTTTATATTTCAAATTATTTAGATCATTAGTTTTGAATTACTTTTAATGATAAAATTTTGAGATTTAATCATAATTTATAATTTCAAATCAAGAATCAAACTTTCCATTTCAACAAAATTATTGGTGTTATAATTTTTATTTTTTTTAAAATCCCTAATTCAACAATCTTATCTTTATAATTTTTAAGAATCCCTCTACCAAGATTTCCTAAAACTATTATAGAGGTTCCATCAAAACTAAAATTTATCCACCCCTTTAAAGCTAGGGTACAGAAAAAATATTATATCTCTTATTTTTTTAGGCTTTGATTCTTCAAAATATCAAAATATTTCCAACCAATTTTTTAAGATAGTCAAATATGAAATACTAGTGTTTTGTTCTTTTTTTAATTAACTCCTACAAAATGAATTATAAGCATTCATAATCTCTTTCAATATTTTAAATAATTTTTTTCCTCTAATTTAAATATTCTATTATTTCTTTCAAGATAAATCTCCTAAACTATGATACTTAGAGCCATCTCCCATAATTCATGAAGAAAATTTAGGCTCAAACCGAGAAGCCCAATATTTTATTTGATCACAAAAAGATTAGAAAATCCTAGCTAATATTGAAGGATTCAAGGAAAAAAATTCTAAATTTTTGTAGCATTATCATAGAGGATGAAAGAGTTAATATGCTATTTAATAGAAAAATATGACATCTATCTAGGCTATTAATTTTAATTTTTAGATTTGATCCAAGTCAAATATTCTAATGGAAATACAACCATAGAAAAACATTCATGTTAGGCCACCCTTTGGCTCTCCAAATTCTATGCCAAGGTAAAAAGAACTTTGAGTAGTTTTTGATAGCATTAGTTTTTCATAACGATCCTTAACCATATAACTTCCATGAAATTTAATATTCCATTCCAAATGATCATTGTTAACATTTAGAATAGGCTTAAATTTTCTTAATAAAATAGATAGATTTAGATGAGACTTTTTGATGTAGGAGCATCCCAAAGTGAAGAGACACAGCAGGGAGGATCGATGATGGAGTGGGGCGACCAAAGGAATTTATCAATTCATTCTAGAATTATAAGATTTGACCAAAATAAATAACCACAAAATTAATAGATAGATTCAGAGTTATAAGTGTGTGGGGTGGGCGTGAGGCAACAAGGCCTACGCAAAAATAGAGAGGGGTGTTGTGGGTTGAAAACAAATAAAAAAGAACAAAAAATGACAATATATCATTTTTAAAAATTAGGGGAATGAATACTAAATGATGCATGGAAGATTGCCAAAGGGGTTGCACCATATTGATTGCTTTTAAATCAAAAACAGGAAATTTAGCTAAAGGTTTTGCGTGGTAATGGGAAATAGAAAAGTTTGAAAGAATCTATGTAGAAATGTTGGGGAGATGAGTTGGTTCCATGCTTCTGAATGGAGTGAATAAAATATAGATTGGTGCATGGGTAAGAGTATGCCAGTATCTTAAAATGTATGAACCGACAAATAAGGATATTATGATATTAAGTAAAAGAAATAAAATTGTCTGATGATATGCAGATTAGAAAGGAAGGTTGTGCCAAGGGTGTATGGAGAAACTTGAATTTGCTTGAAATTGCTACAATGTATTGAGTAATCTGATTTCATTAATAAAATTACAGATATTAAAATTTCATTCAACAAGACTTGCAATATCTTGATTGATAGATTGCCAGCTATGTATTATGTGAGTATGAATTGAATTTTGTTAAATTGTTATGAGTTTGATTGATAAACATAATTGCCAATTTTAAGTAATTTGTTGGTAGTAAAATTGTGGTATTTTATAATATGATTTTAGAACAGAGAAATAGTTTGTTGCAATTTTTGGGCCAACTGTTACTATTATAATTTTGAGTTGCATTGATAGATTGTATTGGAGTAGAGTTAAGTGAATTGTTTTTGCATCATCCTTCATCAAAATTGAGGATAATAGGTAAAATTTTCTAGGATCTAGATATCCCATAGCCTTCAATATTTTCTTCCAACTAATATTTGAATCTAAACCCCACCAGGCCATCAGATATATAGATAGACCTCTAGTTCAAGAAATTTTTCTAAAGTAGTGTTATTAAACCATAAATATTTTGAAAAGGAGACAAAAGATCCATTCTAAATTTTCAAAAATAAATCTCTCAATTATCTTTTTAGCATAATTCATTCCTTTCTAGATAGTTAAACCTAAATGTAAATGTGTCAAAATTAGTATACTTAGAAGCACCATTGAGATATTTATTTCTCAAAGGATGAATATAAAGTTTTTGAGCCTAGAAGAAATTAATCTACACACAAAATTATCCAAAAAATATTCAATAAAAATATGAACATATTTAATTTGTGATCCCCCTTCTTGTATACGTATACATTTATTTTATAATGACCCTCAACAAATATTAACCACTCTTTAGAAATCAAAGACGGAAAGGTTTAATTCTTTTAGTAATAAATTTAGAAATGATCTTATGAATAGTATTGCAAATAGATGTAGGCCTAAAATTTTCTATAGTTAAAAAAATCTTCTTTTTAGAATAAGTGGTAGAAAATTATATTTCATAGATTTAAGAACTTATCTTAAATTCATAAGTTTCTCCATCGGATATAAAATATCTTTACCCATGATATCCTATTGGAAGAAAAAGGAAGAAAATTAATCAAGTCCAAGGATATGATCTCCATCCATATTAGAAAAATAATACCTATCTTCTTCTAAAGTTGTCTTCTTTATCAAAATTTATTTTCCTCTAGACTAATCTAAGAAGGAATAGAATAAAAAAAATAGAGATTATTTTTCTTTCCTAATCATTTATTCTTCAATTAACATATTGTTCCAAAAGATGCTAAGAATCCTTTGATTGGATTAGTATTACCACTAATATGACCTTCCAATTCCAACATATAGATCTAATGTTCTTTTTTCTTCTTTATCTTCTCATTTTTAAGAAATGTGATTGAACATAGAGTTACAAGCCCCTTCCTTAAGCCATTTTTTAAAGTTATTTTTCTAAAATATTTATATACATCTATAAATTTCCCAAACTTGAGAAGAAACCTAATTCTCCTCATCTTTAAAATGATTAAAGGTCAAACCATCATGATTTAAAGACTGAATTCAACCATTCTATTTTTAAAGTTTTTTTTTTCATATTTCTAAACAAAAAAATCTATTCCAAGCCTAAAGAAGATATTTCAAGGATTTTAAATTCTTGGAGAAAAATGTATATTTTAGTATAAAATAGAGAAAAGGTGAGATAACTTCATCTATAACCTTATGTCCCATCCATATTTTTTATAGTGTAAAGGGAATCTTTCTAGGAAAGCATCTTTATCTAAGGTCAGGAAAATATGCCAATAATCAAAACACATTTACATGAATAGCCATACATGACTTAGAAGAGAGGATTTCATAAATAGAAACTATAGGATTATTCCAAAGTATAGAATTCCCACCAACTAATCCCTTTTCCTCCTTTCTATAGATACCCCATGTAGTGTCGTAAAATTGCACCTGTGGTAATTTCACCTACACTTTTGTATCAAATTTAGTGTCCACTCCAATAGTATTTGTGTAGGCTCATTTTAGCCATTGCATTATCCTTTTCCCCTATTAGGATGCTCAAGACCCCTTTTTAGATGCTACCTTTGCACGTCAGCTTTACACGTCAAACCTTGTGTTTCCCTCATTGCCACTATTTTGTGGTGTGATTTGTTTGTCCACACTCATGTGTTGCATGAATTTCCACATGCCACTCTAGCATCCCACAACATTTCAATGTTCAAACATTTTTTTTCAAGTATGTTGCCACTTGCCACCTAATTTTGTCAGTGGTAATAGCTTGTGATGCCTTGTAATGGCTCAAGATCCTTTTTTCCCTCCTTTTCTCTCTTTTATCCATATCTTTCATTCTATTGATCTCTCTTGGTCTTTTCTTGTTGGCTTTATCATTCTCTCTTTTCTTTCTCTTTCTCTCTTTCTTGCACAACTCTCTACAAATTCCAACAACACTCTCATGTTCTCACAACATTTTCTACAACTATATTGGCTCTCACAACCATCTCTCTCTCTCTCTCTGGATTTGTCAAGCCTTGAAAATGATATCTTACTTACATCTTATGTCTTTGAGAATTTTGGGATTCTCACATCCCTTGCCTATGCATTTATCTTCTTGTCTATTTATCTATTTCAGCTATCTATCTAGATTTATATGGAGGTGGAAACACTGAAACAAGGGTTTGATTGAGGCAAACCCCTAAACAGCCCCAAAAAATTTCTTCAGTCTTATGTGTATAGGTCTTGGAGATATTAATTTTCTTGAGGCTTCATTTCGTATTCTATTGTAAGCTCCTTCTTTCTTTCTCCTCTTTATTTTTATCATTTATATTTCATTTAGTTTTCTTTATTTTAGTTATGGTACTTTTTGTTAATTTCCCACATTATGAAGAGTTCTTAACAGTCAAAGTATAAGTATTCATATCAAGTTGTTTTTTGTGATACTCTTAGTTTTTAGTCTGTACAAGATGCCAGTGCACCTTTGGGATGTGAGCACACCATGTTTTCATTCATGTGTCACTATGCCATCCTTGTCTGAGAGCTCATTAGTTTGTCCAAAAAACCTCTATGATCTACTCTTTCTGATTCTGGAACTCTCACATTTCTACCCTTCCACTTAATCTCTATTCCTTTTCTGCTTATTAGGTAGTATGAGGTACTTGAGGACCATTTTCTCCTTGAAGACTCTTGCTTGTCTTGAGACTCGAGGGTAGAAAATTTCATCCTCTACTTTTTGGTGAACTTGACATGAACACTCCTTCCATAAAAAAGGGATATACGTCAGCCTTCGATCGACTTGTCTATATCTCTATTTCAAACTACACTTTCTAGTTTCCTTCCTTCTGTTGAGTATGTGTAGGATCATGACAGTCCAAAAAGTGGAGATATGATGGGTATGTGTAAGGTATATGGCTGACGACCTTTTTTCAACCCAAAATTGATGAAATGAAAAGGGGTTTTAAAGGAGATTCTCAACTTTCCACCAATATAAATTACGCTTTACTTTGAATTTAATAAATAATTATTATTCATTTTCTATTTGAATTATGACTAAAGTCTTGATTAATAGGTTGATTGAAAAAAATGTATGGCTTTCAAATGGTATAATATTTTTTGAATCTGAAACATGCATCACATTCTATGCTTTGCATACTATAGGATAGAAAAATGAATTTCATTAAGTTTGGACCAGGTTAAGGTGGTCAGACATACGAGTTTTTATATTTTTTAAAATTTGTAATAAAAAATTCATAATTGATTATTTAGGGTATGTGTAGGATCATCATGGAAAAAATAGGCCCTTAAGTGGCAAAAAATTTAGAAAAATCAGAGTTAGGAAACTTGACGTAAAAATTTGAATAAGTTATCTATATTATTTCAAAAATATGTAAGAATAGAATATGTAGAAAATTGAATGTAGTTTCTAAAATACTAGATTTATTAAAAAAGTTAATAAATCTATTTGGTGAAATTTTGAAATTTCTATGTAGTAGTACTTAAATTTCAGAGAAAAATAAGGAAGTAGGTGTCTATCTGACCACCCTAACCACAATAAAATGATAATATATTTTTATAATATTTTAGATATAAGTAGAGGACTCATGTCCCGATGTGATGCATTTTTTTTGTATTTTTTTTCAAGTGAATAATTAATTATGATTTTTTTATTACAAAGTTTAAAAAATATAAAAACTCGTATGTCTGACCACCTTAATTTGGTCAAAACTTCATGAAATTTATTTATTTATTTTTTAATCCTATAGTATGCAAAGCATAGAATGTGACACATGTTTTGGATTCAAAAAATATGATACCGTTTGAAATTTATAGATGGTTTTTAATCAACCTATCAATTAGGACTTTAGTCATAATTTAAATAGAAAATGAATAATAATTATTTATTAAATTCAAAGCAAAGCATAATTTATATTGGTGGAAATTTGGGAATCTCCTTTAAAAACCCTTTTCGTTTCATCAATTTTGGGTAAAAAAGGTCACCAGCCACATGGCCCATCATATCACTTACATATCACCACTTTTTGGCCCATCATGATCTTGCACATACCATTTACTTGAAAAAAATTTATTAAAAAATATGCATCACATCAGGACATGAGTCCGCTACTTATATTTAAAATCTTATAAAAAAAATATTATCATTTCATTGTGGTTAGGGTGGTTAGACAAACACCTACTTATTTTCCCTAAAATTTAAAGTTGTCTTTGGTGAAATTTCAATTGCAAACAAATTTTCTTTCCAAAAAATAAACCTAGTAGCTTAGAAATACATTCAATTTAATCACGGTCTATTCTTACATATTTTGAAATAATATAGTGCTGTCAAACCCACCGCTCATGACACTTCTGGAGCCCAATTCACCGCAGGGCCTATTTTTTTCCCATGGTGTCCTAAACATACCTATCCCTTTCCTATTTTGTGGAGAAACTTCATGGAGTTCTCTTCTAAGCATGTGAAAGTGATTTCTTCTCTCCTCTCTTATTATTCTTTGTTGACCCCTCTCCTAAGATTACTTGTAAGGATATTTTGGTGTAAGAGGGTGAAATCATTGATACTTTTCTTAATGTTACTCTACCTTCTCTTCATTCCAATGCACTCTCCTGTAGAGATGATGCATTAGTCAATGTTGATATCCTCTCACATCGGATCCTCCATGGATATATTTTGAGCATATTTCTTCAAATAATTCTTCTATAAGTTGAAATGAATTCATAAATTTAATCTATGTCTCTACCACCCCTCAAAGGCCTAAGAGACTAGTGATTTATGTGACTCTAGCTAGTCTTTCTCCTAAATAATTTATTCCATTTGTGGTGTTCCATTTCATATTGATTCTTCAGATCTTTACACAAAGGCTCTCTCTTATAGAACCATAGCCCATACTTATAAAACTAGAAGGAATCAAAAAATGTTAATCAACCTACTTATTTACCGCCTTCTTAACCAAGCCTTCCTAAAGCACCTAGACCTGTAGCTACATGACCAAGTGAGAATGATCTTATCGAGAAAATTTGTGTTACCCCTACCAATATCTAACTTTGGGACTTGCTTTAGACTACTCTAGTTTACCAAGGTATGATATAGGAAGATTTGCAAAATATTGTCCTACCTTCTTCTACTAGACTGACATATGTTAATGCATTGATGGCTCATATTTGTGTAGATTCACTGAATATTATGTTCTATCCATAGGAAATCCCACCCCCAAAAGTAAAAAAGAGAGCATATCCTTTGATGATAATAGTTAACATTAATAATATCAACATTAAATATACTCTCATTGACACCAGTTTGGCACTCAATGTATGTAGCATTGATCTATTATCTAAGATTAAAATTGACTCAGATTCTCTTATTGTGTATTCCTTGTATATAAGTGGTTTTGATAATGATTGTCAACACTTTCCTTAGGTACAATAATCTTTCCTTTAAGTTTTGGACCCATCACTATACCCACCTTGGTATATGAGATGATAGGAAAGTTATCATATAATCTTCTCTTGGGAAGATGGATTCATGCTTTGAGAGAAGTTACCTCTACTTTACATCGTTCTATAAAAAAAAATTCTAATAATGAGGTGATTACAATTAAGGTTGACCCTGATGTTGTACACTTATGTCATATGGTAGCTACTAGTCAACCTTTGTTTGCACCTTCTCTTAAAAATCTTGTCCCCTCATTATCTTCCAATGTATCAGCATCAAATCCAATAGTACCTATTACAAAGGATACTCTTGCGATAGCTGTCCCTAAAGAAGATCCTCCAAAAGTAGGCAATCCTAGGTCTCCTCTTCCTCCTTCTCCTAAACTAAATGCATGTCTTGATGATGATTGGGGATCCTTGGGCTTCATTGAATCCTTTATCGAGGAGTACAAGGTAGACTTGATCCACTTAGACATTCCAAAATATCATTCAAACCTTCTATAGAAGATGATTATTATTCTATATAGTGGGATAATGTGAACAATAATTGTAATGACCTTAATGCTAATCCCCCCCCTTCTAAGGAGTTGTGATCATGTTATGGATTTGGATATAATATTATTTCTAAGCATGGGTACAAAGGAAATGGTCTTGGGCTTATGGAAAAAGGAGTTAAGGCCCCTTTGGAATTGAAACCTTTCTCTTTTGTGAGGGGTTTAGGTTACAATCCTTCTCGCTTGTTTCCATCCCCTTGTCCATTTTCTTCTATCCTTATGTCTTCTTCTTCTCCACAAGAGAAAGGGTTGCTTCCTACTCCTCATCCTTTATCTTAGAAAGAACATATCTTATTGAGGCTTCTCAAAGACCACTTGATTAATCTTCCTCCTCCTACACACACAAAGTTTCATAAGCATGATAAAGAAAAAAATTCTTTTTGTGCATACCATTAAGTGCTTGGGCATTCCACTAGTGAATGTAAGGCCTTAAAGGATAAAATATAATAATTTCTTGATTTTGGTATTGTCACTCTTCCAACTATTGATGCACCTGTCTTTTTTTTGCATGACAAGTGATATTGAGGTTTACCTCTGTCCTACCCATTCTAAGCATCATCTCATGAGGTTCTTAAACCTCCCTTCTATTGTGTTGTTTCCCACTATGTGGATTCATAGATTTTCCTTCTCATTGGAATTCATGGTCATACATTATTATGTGCAACCATACTTTCTTTGTGGTAGCGACAAAATAGTATATAGAATGGTTATCCTCTCCTACATGCCAGGGGCTGAGGTGACTTGTTTTTGAGGTGTGTTACCTTCTTGAGGACCCCCTCTCATCTCTATTTCTTGATTTCATCGTCTCTACCTATCCTTTCCTTGGTGTAGTGGTTTCTACCTATTTTCCCTCACGTGTGTGATAACATACCTCCAATACATCTCGCCATGTATTTCATGCCATGATGTCTCTTCTATTTATTTTCTCTCCTTAGAATGAAATGTTCTCCTTTGCATATCACACATCATTCTAAGGGAGGGCTATCATATCTGCTTAGTTTTCAAGGGGTATTCTTTCAGAAGGATTCCTTGATGAAAAAATCACTCATGAAAAGCTCTGTGTATTTCAAAAGGAGCATTCTTTCAAAATGGTTCATTAGTGTCTTGATGTCTTATGACAAGGATTCCCCAATGAAGGAACCCATTTGTGAAATTTTCTTTTGAAAGAATTCTTTGGTGTCTTATAATTTGTGTCTTATTTTTGATATTTGACATCCTCATTTCTTGATGTTTGGATATCTTATATCTTGGCATCTAGCTTGGGAGAAACATGCATAGACCTATCTTATATCTAATATTTGACATCTTTTTTCTTGGTGTCTATATGTCTTATATCTTAGCGTCTAGCTTGGGGGCAACCTGACTAGACCTGTCTTTTCTGTGACTATCCTGGAATGCAGTTTGCAGTAGCTAGATGCCTATGTGCTTGTCATATAAACTCTAGCCATAACTATTAGCTTTGTATTATATATGATCAGATTGTGTCTTATTATGTCTTATGAAAATTTTCATGGTGTCTATTCTTTTTTTTCTTTTTTTCCCAACGTGTTTGTCTGCAACAAACATGTTTGTGGTGAATTTGCAATTAGCTATGTAGGATATAAGACCCATGTCCTCTTCATGTCTTGGAATAGCTTTATAATTGTATATACCAAATCAAAGACCTGTATATTCTTCATCCTAACTATATACTTATTCTCTTTGACATTGGTTCCTTCCCCATCTCTTAGATGGATTCTTATCTTGAAGCAATCAATCCTTATATTCTTCTATCTGTTTAAGAATTCTTCTATGTATTATTTCTTAGTTTGGGGATGACACATAGTATTGAGAAAACCTTCTACATCGAGGTCTCTTTTACTTTGTTGACTCAAATATTGTTAGTTTGTTTTTTATGTGCCTTTTTGTAGGTTTTATCCATGTATATGTTCTAACCCTGTGATTTGATAGCTTTCTATTTTCTAACCTTGTTGTCCTATATAGATCTTTTTTGTCTAATGTGTTTATTTTGTAGGTCTTCACCTTGGGGGCATGCTTCCTTGGTTTGAAGAGCTATCTAATTCCTCTACAGTATCATTTTCCCATCCTAAAGTTATTAATGTTTAGTAGATTTCCTTTATCATGTATATTCATGTAAACTCATAAGCCCACTAAAGTGGGGGAAAAATGAAGTGTCATAAAATGCACCCCATGGAAATTTCACCTACACTTTTGTATCCACTTTAGTGTCCAATCCCTTAGTATTTATGTAGGCACATTTTATCCCTTGCATCAGCATTTTCCCCTCTCATGATGCTCAAGACCCATTTTCAATAGCTACCTTTGCATTTCATCTTTGCTTCAAATCTTATGTTTTCCTCATTCCCACTATTTTGTGGTGTGATTTGTCTAGACACTAGCACATTGTGCATACTTCCATGCACCATGCTAGCATCCACAACATTTCGACATTCAAATGGTCATTTTTTGAGTGTGTTGCCACTTATCACATAGTTTTGTTGGTGGTAACAGCTTGTGATGCCTTGTAATAGCTTAGGAACCTTCTTTTCACTCCGTTTATCTCTTTTAAATTCATCTCTTTCATTATATTAATCTCTCTTGGTCTTTTCTTGTTGGCTCTATCATTCTCTCTCCTCTTTCTCTTGCTCTCTTTCTTGTACAACTCTCTACAGCTTGCTACAACAACACTCTCATGTTCTCACAATGTTGTCTAGAATCTCTTGGCTCTCACAACTTTCTCTCTATCTCTCTCTCTCTCTCTGTCTTTGGCTTCCTTAAGCCTTGTAAGTGATATCTTACTTTTCTTGTTTCTTTGGTCATCTTGGTATTCTCACATCCCTTTTCTATGCATTTATCTTCTTATCTATTTATCTATTTAAGTGTTTATGGGTGTTGCCACAATAGTGGTTTACACTTTCTGGGAGATCCTGATTTTTGTTGAAATCACATATTTTTTAAAAATATAACAATTTAAGCATTGAAAAGTTCCATTTAAAGAATTCCAATTGAACAGGGTTTGATCAAACCACCTTATACCAAGCCCCCTTGGATAGAACTCCACTAATTTTAAACCATTCCTATAATAGAGTCTCATTTACACCTATCAAAATGCTGATAAAAAAACCACTTTTGATTTAATACCTTTTGGAGGATCAAATAGATTTATTTAATATTTATTTTTTGTAATTATGTATTCCTTATTATAAGCTTCCAAAAAAGTATAATTTTAATTAAATTTAATTTGATTATTATATTTATTTTTTAGTTTTATTAAACATAGGTTTTTCACCAAAAATCAAGCTCTCTTTTTTGCACATGTGGAAAAGTACAAGATTATAAAAAAAAATTGAAAAATATGAGCACACCAGATATTGAAGTGCTTGATCCAATAAAAAAAATGAATTTCAATAGATACAAAAAAAATTATGTGTTATATAGTCCGCCTATATCTGAATTGTAATTGGTTTGACTTTGAAACTTTATTAAGGAAAAAATATTCAATAAAACACTATGAAACCAATTGGAAGCACTAGATATGGTAATTACAAATCTAAATTAAAAAAAAAAGAAAAAGAATTGTATCCTTCATGGAAAAAAATTGTGTTATACGATGAGCATCACTCCTTAAAAATGGTGTTTACTTAAAAAAACTATTTTTTGAATGAGATGGAAAAATAAGTGAAATCTGATTCCAAAAAAATTTGAAAATATATATTTAGAATCTACAAAAAAAAAATTCAAAAATCACTAGTTTGCATCATCTTCAAATTGCTCACAATTTAGCCGCTATAAGTGTCCAAAATCGAAGATTTAGTTAGAAAAAATTAGTTCAGTATCCAGTTTGGCCAAAAAATGTAAACCAATATGTGGGTGTGATCAGTGTTTTTTACCTATCCTAAGTGATGCAAAACAAAATGAAAAAGAATTAAAGAATACTAAAACACCTCAAGATAGGGCTACGTTAAACTCAAACAAAAAGATAGAAGTAATATTTATAGCTTGTATGAGTTGCTTCTTGGTTGGCCCTTTGATAGTTGATGTTTTGTATGCTCCTTGATGGAAATATGTGATGAAAATGGATGTAAAATGCTCTAAATGATATGATCAATGCAAAGAGCTATTTGGATATTTTGATAGATGAGTGTAAATGCAAATGATAAAAGCTTGAAAACATGAAACAATGGAGGTTTGTGAGTGCAAAATGTAAGTGTGAGAGCTAGAGTTTGAATGCTTGAATGTGATGAATGCCTAATGAGAGAATTGAAAGAAAATCTTCCATTTTAAGGGGGGTTTCTCTAGAGAATTGAACAGTTGAGATCTTTCCAACATGGGAAAGATGAAGTGATGTGGTGAGTTGAGGACTGACAAGCCCTTACATCTTGCCATGTGCAGTATGAAGTGTCATAAAGACAAATAAGTTGGAAAAGGAACATATGAGGTGTAGGTACTTGCAAGTACCTTGGGATGAGGAGAAGATTTCTTCAAAAAAAACTTTTTGTCCCTATATGGGAAGGATGTTGAAATGTGAGGAATTTTATAATTCCTCACACATCATCATGGGGAAGAGAGAAGTGGTTGGAGAAATAAATGTGAATTTTAAATTCACATGATTGGAAGTACCTTGTGGATAAGACAAGGTCCTTATATTGGAAGGTTCTTTGACTCCAAGTGACTGATGTGACAAGTGAGAATGTCTAGAATTACTAACAACTTGCATGGGGAAGAGGAGAGTCCCGGAGGGATAAATGTGAATTTTTAATTCACAATGGGAAGAAGGTCTAGGCTAAATGTGGAAATTGTGAAGGTTGACCAAAAAGGTATGCTAAATGTAGCAAGAGGATTAGATTAAGGTTGTGCAAATAGGTGATTAGGGAGATTAATCAAAGATTAGAAGCAAGTGGACAATTATGGAGGATGTGACATTAATCCTAATTAAAGGTGTGCACATCCTAATCATGGATTAATTAGATTAACCCATATTAGAAGAAGGTTATGGAGGATGTGACAAGGAGAAAGAAAAAGAGGAATTTAAAATTGATTTAAATTCTAAAAGGCTAAATGACCAAATTAAATAAATTGATGTATTTATTTAATTTAGAGAAAGGATGAAGGTAAAGTATTTAATTGTAAAATAAAATATTTTAAGAACCTTAGGGAAAGAGGAAATATTAATTAAATAAGTAAATTAATTAATATTGATGAAATAGATGGATGAAGGAGATGGGTTTGACCATATGGAAGTGGTAAAATTTGGATGTCTACAATTTTCCCCTCTTTGAAATATTGTTAGAATAACAGTGTTTTGAAAAAAAAATGTAGATGACTCTATAGAGGAAGCAACTAGAAAATGATGCCCCAATATGGGAGAGGTTGCGTGAGTTGCCGAAATGGAGGGAAATTAAAGGAGATACCCCATTCTCGCAAGGGAATGACCATAATGGAGGAATGGAGGAAAATGGTAGGGTATGCCCCCTCGAGAGGGTGGTTGGGGAGGGAAAAGGGGCCCCAGGAAAATTCTCGATATGAGGAAACATAAGGTACAGTTTGATAGACCTCAAAAAACCATAAAGATTGGTTTTGGAATGGAGTCAAATAGACATACAGTTTGCAAATAGCGGCCGCAAGAAGTTAGAGGATTAGTTGAATTAAAAAGAGGTTTAAATAAAGGGGAAAAATGCCTTTTACTTATAAAAGGTTAAAATGGAGGGAAAAAGTTGTATATGGTAATTTTAGAAATTACCACTCCTCATTTGCACACCTAGCAGTTGAGTGAGAGAGAGTGAAGAGAAGAAGAAGAAGGAGATGAGGAGATGAGGATGTCGTAGGATTACAATTTTGACATCATCCCCTAAGGGGATGAGGTATGATTGTTCTTCCACGAGCGTGCAATTCCATGCCAGGTTAGGTTCAAAACCCTCTTTCTGATTTTAAGCATTTTATGATGTATTTTTAAGTTTTAATGTGTTTTGAAAACATGGGTTTTGGGACTGGGGTAGTTTAGAAAAATGGGTTGGGGGTGAAATTTTTATTTCGCCAAGTGGGTAAGTAGAATTGTTGTTAGAGGCAAGGGGAAGGGGGGTGAATTTTCCCAATTAGAGGGTAAATACACTTGGAAAAAAGAAAATTCCCAAAAAGGGAAAGGGGAAAAATATGGGAAGGTGGATTTTCCTTGGGATCGGGAAAATCCACCTGAAAAAATAGGTTGGGGGGGATGGACGACTATGCCTAGTAGAGGGGTGACCCTGCTTGGGCATGGCTGCCCATCCAGGGTAGGTTCGCTCATAGCTTAGGTGGGTTCACCCCCTGCGGTGTGGGTCTTCCCATGGACCAAGGTGGGTCCACTCGCAAGCCAAGCGGGATCGCCTTAGGCTAGGGTGGGTTCACTCCTATCTGAGGTGGGTCTACCTATGTCTATGGTGGGTCCACCCATAGGATAGGGTGGGTTCACCCCTGTCTGGAGCGGGTCTGCTCGCAGGTCAAGGTGGGTCTGCCTATGGGCCAAGGCATGTTCACCCAAGGGGAGGATGGGGGAGAGAGAAAAAAACAAAAACAAGACTGGGAAAAGATGGGTAAAATTTGGGCCAAAAAGGTAGAGGGGAAAAATTAGTGAAAAGCCAACTTGGGGCCAAGAAATGGAAAGAGGAGGAAATGAGGAAAAAGATAAGATGAATGACATGCGGTGCTTGGGGTAAATGCATAGCTTCAATAGTTTGCGGATACGTGAGAGGTGGTCAAAGGTGTTGGAGGTGACTATGGTAGCCATTAACGTAGTGGATCACAAGGCTTTGTCATGGGCAAGATTGCTACGTTTATTTGGATACCATACCATTAGAGCACATTATGTGATGCTAATGGCCCTGATAGAGCGGTGGAGTTTGAATACTTTAATTTTCCATATCCTGAAAAGGGAGATGATGGTGACGTTGGAGGATGTATGGCAGATACTGAGGTTGCCTATAGCAGGCCACCTGGTGAGTGCGACTACATTAGAGGGGGCGAAGCTAGATCACAATGTGGGGGTGTTATTTGGACAAGATGACCTTCCTATATAGAGATAGAGATTAGATATGGACCGATGTCTGGTGTTGGGGGTGTCACAACTACCACTATACCTATGCGGGTTGATTAGTGGATTGTTGCTACTAGATTAGAGTGGGTGCTTTTGTAGCCTGAGCTACATGGAGTTGATTCAACACATTGTTGAGAGGAGAGAGGGGAAGTTCACATGGGGTACATGCGTACTAGCACAGTTCTACAGAGACATGCACGTTATGTGCTACCAAGAGGCACTCAAAATGAAATAGGTGACATTGCTACTTATGGGTCTGAGAGCACATCAGTGTCGCCAAGCTAGGAGTGGTGACAGGGGGATTGGAGGATGAGATAGCACTAGTAGCTTGGTGCTATGGGTTAGAGTATGGCTGGGTTTGGCACTATGAGGGCCTCAGGGATTTGGACAGATGGAGGAGGAGATTAGATGACCTTCAAGAGGAGGATATAGTACGGAGGCCGTATATGAAACAATAGTTTTCTGGATGGAGGAGGGATGAGGAGAGGTAGAGAGGCTACTTCTACACTAGATGCTTTATAGTTAGGAGGGAACAACGTACAGTGGAGGCACATAGGCCAGACATAGTGACTAGATAGTTTAGGAGCACTCAGGACATTCTACTTGGACTAGATAGATTTCGATGAATTACGCAATAGTAGCCCTAGGGAGAGCCGATTTTGTTGAGGTTTTTGAGAGAGCACTGGGAGACATTGCAGCTAATACCCTACCTGGGTAGGACCGGGGGGAAGTAGAGGTAGGAGTAACAGTTCAATACACCGCGTGGCATACCCATCACTAGCCTCCATGGATTACTCCAGAGGAGCTAATTGTGGGGGCACTGGGGTTTGGCCCAAAGGATGAGCTTTGATTGGAAAGCTAAAGGAAAGGGAGGAGGGGACAACAGAGGAGAGGATCAGAAGCATCTAGAGCATCAGGGTAGCATGGGGATGTGGGGGTTGCAGGATAGTAGGATAGAGGATAGGGAAAGGCTAGGGCCATATGGCAGCAGGAGAGGATGGGGAGGAGGAGACAACGGAGGAGAGCCAGAGTGAGGATCAAGGAAGAGGAGGGGAGAGATGAGGCAAGGATGGGGGAGAGGGATGGGAGAGGGCAGGAGGTAGTTGGAGTAGCAGGGCAACAAGAGAGAGGGAAAATGGTGGTTGGGGCCACAAGAGAGAGCCTAGGTGGAGATTGGGGTAGAGGATAGGAGAGATGAGGCATATGTGGAGATGATGGATGAGAGAGATGAGGCAGAGGTGGAGGTGTTGGATATGGATGTTCATGATATTCCTCGATTGGCCATGGTGCCACCTATAGTAGAGGATTCGACTATAATATTGAGAGGGTCCATGGCGAGATTACAGATCATTGAGTAGAGACTAAGAGATGCAGAGGCTGTGAGATGCAGATTAGAAGTAGAGGTGAACTGGTTGTGAGTAGAGGTGGCTAGTGCACGGGTAGATGGCGAGAGGGTTTTTAGAGATGTAGCAGATGTGGTGTCACAACATGAGGAGGAGCTATGGGTAGAGATGAATAGTCTGCTAGATGAGGTGAGACAACTATGAGAAAAGGTGACACAAGTGGAGGGAGAGGTATCTAGAGAGAATGAGAAGGCAGTGGCTATGAGATGGGAGTGAGATAGGCTAGAGGCAGTGGTGACTATATTGCAGTCGAGGGGATAGGGAGAGTTTGGAGGAGTGATAGAGTAGGTACCAGTAGTGACCATGGCAAAGGTAGAGAAGGACCTAGATGACTTGAGGATACATGTGGAGGGACTATTAAGAGAGAGGATTGAGTTGATATGGGAGTGAGACGAGCTCCATGACCGAGTCGAGGTAGCAGATTAGATAGTGGGAGACATGGGGCTGATGCAGGAGAGAGAGGATGCTATGAGGGCCCAGGTGCAGACCTTGTAGGAAGAGAGGGATGCAACATGGATACAGGTGCAGACCCTATAGAGTGAGAGGGACACATCATAGAGACAGGTGCAGACCCTAAAGAGTGAGAGGGATGCGGCAGTGGCTCAAGCACAAATAGTAGAGAGAGAGAGATGCAATACAGGCTCAAGCACAGTCAACACTAGGTGAGGTTGGTGAGACGAGGGCAGAGGTGCAGAGATTATAAGCATAGATATAGGCTATGTAGGGACAAATGTAGGATGAGAGGGATAGGCCACAGAGCAGTTGTGATAGGTGGGAGCAAAGATTGATCAACTGAGGTTAGCACAGGATGCATGGGTGTAGGAGTGGAGATCCATATATGGACATAGGGACAGATATAGGGGAGAGCAACACACAACTAGATATCAGGTGGTGGAGTGAGATGAGTAAATATGAGAATCCATTTATTATATGGCAGCCTACTATACAATAGTGCTGAGGGGTAGAGGATACCTCCCTATGTTCGAGCGAGGCCACAAATGCCAACCCCATCCCAATCAGCAAGGACACATACCCATGGATACAACAGCTAGAGAGAGACTCCTCCATGTAGAGGGGGAGTGCCAGACTCACCCTAGAGATCAGATTTTAGTAGCTCATAGTAGAGAGGGGAGAGGATAGGTGATAGGATACCATTTTTTGATAGGTGCAAGAAGGATGTATAGTACAAAGTAGCAGAGATCAGAGTTGATCTAGAGCCTTGTATTTGTACTTTATGTGATGATACAAGTGATGGATATGTATTTTGGTTATATGATGATTATTATTATGGACTATGTGATGGACATTCATGTTTTTATTTTTATATATGATATGCGATAGCCCTTATTAACACTATGTGTCGTTCATATGATGGATGACTATATTTATGCATATTTATGTGTTTATGCTTTGATGATAGATGATCATGATAATGTGATATATGTATATGTTTATGATGACACGTGTTGATTTTTATGTGGATGAGATGTATGATATATATGAAAACTAACGTGTATGATGCAGGAAGTGATGGGTGATTTATATACTATGGATATAATTCTAGCAATTTGTGATGTAGGTGGTGATGTATGTAATATGGATTAATGTGGAAATGAATGGATAATGAGATGAATTTAAGATGCTTAGAATAACCAAACATGATTAACCTAAAAAAGTTAAAATAAATGTGAGATATTAATACACATGAGATGGAATGAAATGAACATATAGTGTGACATGAGATGTAATGAAATTCCTTACAAACACTAATAGATAAATGAAATTCAATGTGGATGGTAGATGGACTTTATTTGTGATCATGCTTTCTTTAGATTATACAAAATAAAGGTGTGTGATAGGTGAGTGCAATGGCCTAACATGAAATGCAATGCAACGTAAACATAAGTGTCAATAAGTACTTGCATAGTAATGAGGGTAGATAGTAGGCGTATTGTTGGTTTAATGGAAAGTACTTTACCTACAATTATTATAAAATGAAGGGAAGATGGGTAGGAAACTGCACCTATCAAGAACCATAGGTATCCTGAGAAGAATGAGAGATGGAAGGAGAAATGTTTGCACTATAACCAAAATCATAGGGCATAGGTAAAGCATGAATGTAATGCAACCGAATTGATCATGAAATGCAATTCTAATCTAATTTTCCATTTTCGGAGCACTGAATTTTTCTATAGCATAAGACACTAGGTACCATTGTATTTGAACCAAGGCTAATTAGTGTCTAATGCACAAAACAAACACAACAGACAAGAAGGCTATCCCAACACCCCAAAGTTGTGAAGACCTTAGTTGGGCCAAGCATTGAGATAACCACAATCACAAAGGATGCCCTAGCATAACATACGACCTCAGGGATCTTAGTGGGTACTACGTGGGACAATCAAGAAGACAACAACAAATCAAAAAAATAAAGATATGCCCCTATGTTAACCGATCAAAACACACCATAATATGATAGATCATGGTGGCCTTAACAGGTTGTGATAGAGAGCTCAAATGATAAATAAAAGCTAAAAGTATCAAAATATCGCAATCAATTTCACAACATCCTTTGCCATAGGATTAGGAGGATGGATGGGGTTGATGAGGTCTATTAGGAAGGATGCATCCTATTGAGACCAAAGATGAATACTAGACTAAAAGATCGATTATGATATAGGAAATTCTAAAAATGATTGAATCACATGATACAAGTGGATCTCATTTGTGTTACTAGCTAGATGAGGACATACTTGATGACATGATGCAAGACATGAGACATAATACTGACACACCCTAATGACCTAGGGGCTTGGGGGCTGATCAAATATTATCCTTGCCTACGTGAAAGCGCAATGCCCTCGTAGTTCAAGAAAAGACCATAGATAAAAGAGAAAATAGGACTAATGGAGATGACCGATGGAGAACAACAACTGGACTAACCAAAACAAAGCAAAGTAAAGCCCCAGGTGTGGATCAAAAGGTTGACCTTTCCTATGTGAAAGCATAGGGGAAACATAGTTCAAAAAAGACTAGTGACTGACCAGGGATAAGAGTGAAAAGGGGACAATGGAGACCATGATGGACAACCAAAATAGGATGGAAAAAATTCCCGAGGGTAGATGAAATGATCAACCTTTCCTATGTGAAAGCATAGGGGCAACACAGTTTGACAAATACCAAAAGGACCAACATGACAGGATGGGATCTAAATGAAAACCGACATAATGAAGGGTCCTAGATAGGCACGAAGGACTGGCAAGATGACAAGAATGACAATATAAGCTCAGATTAGGATAGAAGCTTAGGATGACAGATAGCAAATGAATATCATCCAATTCTCAACCAAAATATACCAAGAGATCAAATGATGAATGCGGATGGAAGGATGGGATCGATGGGATGATAGGATATGAGATTGGGATGGATGGAAGCATCAAGTAACTAAGATGTAAGGTATATAATGATTAATCCCTTTACGAATGACACCTGTGACCAAGTTTTCACCAAATGCATGTATCCAAGGCACCATTGAGGGTGGTTTTCACCATAGGAAAAATTATTTCTCTTTACTATTTTTGATATTTTTTCTTTCTTTTTTTTTATTATATATTTTTGATAATTTTTTACTTTTTTTGTATTTTTTTGGATTTTGCAGGAGAGGATACCCTAGCTGATTTAAGTATAGAACCTTTTCAGGTGCATGATGTTAATGGGATCCTCTAGGGGATCTCCTTCAAGTGTGTCAATTCTATAGTTCCCTGATCCATATTTTGCAGTGATGACATAAAGACCAAGCCAATTTATTTCAAATTTTCCCTTCTTTTCTTGGTCCTGTTGAGTGTGTTGATTCTCCTTGAGGACTAAATCACCAATGTTGAACTAGTTAGGAAAAACCTTCTTGTTGTAGCTTCTTTTTTAGAAGATTTTGATAGGCTTGAAGGTGGTCATATTCTTTTATCCATCTTTCATTGAGGAGTTCTAGTTGACTAAGTCTTGCAACTCGAGCGTCTTCATCATTGATAAGATTCTTCAAGGATATTCTCAATGACAGGATTTCTTCCTCAATCAACAAGATGGCTTCGACACCATAGGCAAGAGAATATAGAGTGGTGCTGGTAGGGGTGGATGTGAAGGTGCGAATCTTGACCAATACTATTGACTACCTTTTTAAGGATTCTGATGAGGGTTTTGTTGGTGGCTTCCACTTGACCATTACCTTAGGGGTAATAACGCATAGACCAATGATGTTGGATATAGAAGGTGTCACAAAGGTGTTTCATAGCTTAGTTCTTGAAAGGATTTTCATTATAAAAAATGATGGTGGATGGTATTCCATATCTGCAAAGAATATGGAAGAGGATAAATTTGGAAATTTGAGTACCTGTGATTTGTGAGAGTGGCATTGCTTCCACCCACTTGGTGAAGTACTTAGTTATGGTAATGATGAAGGTATGGCCATTAGAGGATGGGGGATAAATATTGTGGATTAGATCAAAACCCCACTAAGAGAAAGGCCATGGTGCTACAAGAGGCTAGAGATCTTTTGCTGGAGCATGAATCAGATAGGTGTGTTGTTGACAGGGTAAGCACTTCTTAACGAAATCACAAGAATCATCTTCTAATTCAGGCTAGTAATATCCTACTCAAAGAATTCTCTTAGCGAGGGCCATGGAATTTGAGTGGGTCCCACATACACCACTATGTACTTATGTTAACATAGTATGGATTTCAGTCTCATTTAGACATCAGAGGAGGGTTACATCATACCCACATCGATAAAGTGTATCACCTGCGATTATGTAATGGGATGTTCATTGGATGAAAGACTTATGTTGGTTTTATGTGAGATCATGAGGTAGGATATTGTCAAGAAGGTAGGTGTAGATATCATGGTACCAAGGGGACATGGGACCTACAATGTCACACACCATCTCACTTTCTAGGATATCATATGTCGGGATTAGGAGTTTTTCAACGAGGAACT
The DNA here is from genome assembly GCA_007258455.2 of Sequoia sempervirens. Classification (NCBI taxonomy): domain Eukaryota; kingdom Viridiplantae; phylum Streptophyta; class Pinopsida; order Cupressales; family Cupressaceae; genus Sequoia; species Sequoia sempervirens. The sequence continues at coordinate 22,960 of VDFB02070625.1, forward strand.
CACACTTTGTTTTGTCTTTGGGCATGTCAATTAAGGAACCAATGGTAGCCATGGCATCTACTAATTTCTTTTGGACTCATGGAATTTGATCAAACTAGATTGAAGTGAAATACTTCTTGAAGTCTTCTACCATGTGTTTATAGGGAAATAACTTATCAACTTTTGTGAGAAACCCATCGTTGACCTATTTGATGATTAATCGAGAATCACCAAAAACTCTTAGGTGGGTGATATGCCATTAGATTGCAATTCTGAGGCCAATAAGATCTTCATATTCAACTATGTTATTCTTACATGGAAAGGCCATTCAGAATGACCTCGGTATATAATCCCCTTGGTGAGTGACAAGAAAGATTCATGCCCCTAATCCATTGTGTGTGTATGACCCATCAAAATACAGTGTCCATGTGGTCGATTTTGTTATTGGGAAAACTCCTTCATCAAGAAATTTTGTTGTCAAGGGGTAGGCATCTACTAGGGGAGCACCTACTAGCTAATCAGCTATCAATTGTCCTTTAATAACTTTCCAATCCACATATTCTATATCAAATTCACTCAGAAGCATAACCCACTTAGCCATGCGACTAGTTAGAATGGTTCTAGATAACAGGTATTTGAGTGGATCAACCTTGGAGATGATCTTTACTAGATGAATAAGCATGTAATGTCATAGTTTTTGTGAACTGAAAACCACAGCTAGGAAAGCTTTTTCAATTGGGTAATAATTAAGCTCATAACCAACCAGGGTTTGGTTGATGTAATAGATTTCTCTTTCCTTTGATGACTCATCATGTTGTGCCAACAATTCCCCCAATGCCACTGAAGTACCAGAAATATACAACAAGAGTGGCTTACCAAGAATTGGTGGCATAAGGATTGGTGGGTGAGCCAAATATTCTTTGATCTTGTCAAAGCCGAGTTGACACTGTTGTATCCACTTAAAAATGTTATCCTTCTTCAAGAGATGAGTGAATGAGTAACACTTGTTAGCCAATTGAGCTATGAACCACTAGATGGATTGCAGTTTACCTTGAAGGCTTCTTGATTGTTTGAGGTTACATGGTGGAGTCATATCCATGCTTGCTTTGAATTTCATTGGATCGACGTCTATAGCTCTTTGGGAGACAATGAATCATAGTAGTTTTCCTGATGTGACCCAGAAGATACATTTCTTAGGATTTAGCCCTATCTTATACTGCTCTAGATGCTCAAAGATCTTCTTGATTACTATAGGATGTTCTTCCCTTGTTCTTGATTTCCCTAATAGATCATCAACAAAATATTCCATTATTATATAAATGAGATCATGGAAGATAATAGTCATGACTCGCTAGTAGGTTTCCCCTGCATTCTTGAGACCAAAAGGCATGACATTATAGTAGAATGTGCCCCATGGCATAGTGAAGGCTATTTTATGTTGGTCTTCAAGTGCAATTCTGATCTGATTGTATTCAAAAAATTCATCCATAAGGGAAAGCATGTCGCGTCTCGTAGTGAGGTCAACCAACATTTCGATGTTTGGCACAGGAAAATCATCTTTGGGGAAGGCCTTGTTGAGGTCACAAAAGTCTATACATACTTTGATAGCATTTTTTGGTTTGGCCACTGGCACTATGTTTGAGATCCATTTTGAATAGTCAATGGGCCTTATAAATCTGGCATCCAATAGCTTCTCCAATTCTTTCTTAACTAGTAGGGCCACTTGGGGGTGCATTTTCCAAAGCTTTTACTTGACAGGTTTAGCATTGGGCCATACGTCTAGATGATGTACTACTAAGGCAGGATCAAGGCCTGGCATGTCTAAATACGTCCATACAAAGTTGACAATACCTTCTTTGAGAAGCTTGGTGATGGTAGAATGTTCTTCCTTTGACAGTGCTTTGGCTACATAAGTGATTTTGGGATCCTCTCTAGTTCCCAAATTTATTTCCTGTGTTTCTTCTATGAGGATGGAGGATTATTTAGAGAGCTAAGTTCCTACAAGGGGAAGATGAACATCCCTATCTTCTAGCACCTCATCAAGGTTTTTGCTACCAAATACACCCTTTGTTTTTACTTTCTCTAGGTCAAGGAGCACATCAGGGAGGCTTTCAATAGGTAACCCTTTTTTATTTTTATTCTTTTTAGTTTTGCGGTTAGGGTGTTCATCTTCCTCGAATCCCATAAGGTGTATGTACTAATCTGTTGTGGGAAAGGTATTGATAGGTGCACTACCATGTAAGTCCAAATCTATGAGTTCAGGATGTTTAAGGGATAGGCTAATGGTGCAGATGTATAAGTAGTCAAACATGGAAGAGAGGTCAGTGTGATCTACATCATCATATGTGTGTATGATGGATTCCTCCTCTATTATGTCTTCAAGGAGAGCGTTGCTCTCATTGATGTTGCTAGAGGCACTAGATGATGTTATAGGTCCCTTTTGTTTTGTGTCATGACCCAAGCCTAAATATCTTGGTCTTATTGTAGCCTCAATATGGTATTTCCTTCCTTTCTCTTCGACACCTAGGCCTCCCCCCTGATAATTGTATTTCTTAGCAAACTTAGAGGGCCAAGAATAGTTCTCCTAGAAATATTATTTCAAAGGAGGGGAGGGATCAAGTTCCTCATGGTAGACCCATTTGATAATGTCATCTTCTAGTGCATCTTGTCTTAACCTAGGAGAGCGGTAAGTATTGGTTCCCACATTCTTGGAGCTCAAAGTGATAGTCTTGTCTTCTAGTTTTAGTGTAGACTATGAAGGTTGGTCATATGTGTGTGGTGAGGGTGGCATAGTTCCCACGTTCAAAGTTGTGCACATCTCATATTCACCACATCCCTTGTCAATGATCTAGACCTTAGTAAGGGTGGAATCAGATGTGGATGATGGAGTGGATGAAGTGGTAGCCAATGTGGTGGTAGACGATTGGTATGATGATTTCTGTGGCGGTCCCATTTCCACTCCAAGACAAGAGTGGGAATGAGGAAAAGAAGCTTCTAATGCATGGAAATATTCAAATGGTTGGGGATCTACGTGTATGGTAACTTCTACCCCATTGAATGGGAATTTTAGAAATTGACGGTATGTGGATGGAATAGCTTGCATGGCATGAATCCATGGATGGCTGAGGAGGAGGTTATAAGGGAGTTCCAGAACAAGGACATGAAAAGTAGTGTATTGCACAACTGGACCAACCTAGATCGAAAGACATATTGTTCCTTTAGAATCACACTTTGCATTATCATATGCCTTGACTATTATGACCTGATTATTTAAATTAGCATGGGTGTATCCTACCTATTTTATGAATTTCAATGTACAAAGGTTTAGGGCAGAACCATTATCTACCAAGACCCTTTTTACATTGTGATGGTTTACCAAGACCTCTAGATGGAGGGGACGGTTATGATTAAAGTCAATGCAAGGCATGCCATTTTGGCTAAAACCTAGTTGATAGGTTGTGGAGAGGTGCCCTACCAATGCTTGGAATTGGGTAAGGTCTATGTCATTAGGGACTTGGGTGTCTTGTAAGGCTTTATTTAGGATTTCTTGGTGTGCAGGAGAAGACTTAAGCAAGTCCAGAATGGATATATCTGTCGACGTCTTTCCCAGATGATCAATAATGTTGTATTGAGAATTCACAGGTTGTGGCTAGGTGGATACAAAGGCTCTAGGGACTATGATGTGGGTTCGATAGGTGGTGAAAAAACATTATGGATCCTTTCCCTTTACATGTATCATAGATACACGTGGTTCCACTTGTTCAATATGCATGACGATACCTTGATAATTGAATGGCACATTTTTATAATTGATGTTGTTGGTGTTGTTATTCTAATCATTACTATTGTTAGGCCCTGGATTTGAATTTCATGTATTAGGCCCTTGGTTATGTTTAGGGAAGGCATTCTGATATATCTACAATTGAGCATTGGACAAAGGTGTCATGTTGGCATCCACATGTATGTCAACCCAATCTATAAGATCCTGGATGTACGTTTTCATACCTTGAAACTTGTTCAATGTATGCCCTTTAATCTTGTGGAACTCACAATATTCATTTTCTTTGAACCAATTTGGTTTGGTCTTGGATTTTTCAAGTGGCTTGGTGACAAGATATGTAATTGGGTAATTAGCTTGCATAAGCCTATTAAACATGACACTTAGGAGTTCTCCTAATTGAGTGAATTGATGCTTGTTACCCCCTTGATTTTTTTGATTGGATTGTTGGGATGGACGAGGTGCCCCTTGAGGCACTGATATGGAATTAGGCATTGGTTGTTGAGGAGGTGGATATTGTTTCTTTTGGGAAGCATTGGCCACTTGAATGTGTTTAGTGTCAGTGACACCATCATTAAAATTAGTTTTATTTTTGTTCCAATCACAAGGCTTGTCTCTAGATGATTTCTCTTTATCAGAGTTAAATATTTTGACTAGCCCTTTGGTGATGAGGGATCTTTCAAGGATAGGACCTTTCTCCACAATTTCAGCAAAGGTCATGACACAATGGATTCTGAAGTTGTGGGCCATGTCCAGATGGGAGTTTTCGATGAACAAGGTGACCATGTCTTTTTCCCTTAGCAGGGATTTCATGCAACTAGCTAGGGCTTGCCATCTTTGAAGATAGCTCACAAAGGTTTCTCCCTCCTGCTTCTTTTCCTTCAAGAGATCTAAGGTATCGATATCCTTCTCCAGATTGAAGGAGAAGTGGCAGACAAACTCTTCTAAAAGTTGTGCAAAATACTTGATAGATCCTTTCTTAAAACCCATAAACCAATCAAGAGCTATTCCCTGTAAACTCCTAGGGAACAAAACTCCTAGGGAACAATCTCATGAGGTAATTGTCATTATGCATGACTTCTTGATAGTGGGTGTAGAAATCTTAAAGGTGAGTCTTGGGGTCTTTGGTTCCTTTATATTTATCAAATTTTGGCATTTCAAAATGCTTTGGGAAAGGAACTAATGAAACAGAAGGATCAAACAAATAAGGAAAAATGTCCTCAAACTTGAATGATTGTTTGTCAATCCCAGCTTGTAAGTCCTTTAACACAACTTTGACTTCTTCCAAATCTTGATTGATAGGTGTTGTGGGAGTCGGATTGCATGAACTAGGCTGATTATATGGGGGATACAACTGATATTATGAGGATGGTGTTGAAGTAGCTAGATCATAAGTAGGCTTAGGTGTATATGGAGGTGTTTGTTGGTACTGATTGGTGTAAGCAGATTATGGGTTGACGTAAGGAAGATAGGAAAAAAATTTATGGTAAGAGATGTAAGCTTCTTGTTGGTATGGTGGCTATTGTTGATAGTATGAGGTGGATGGGGCACCCTATTGGTATTGTGTAGCAGCTTGATAGTATGATGACATGGAAGCCCCTTGCTAGTAAGGCATCGATTGTTGATAGTAAGAGGTGGATTAAGCACCTATTGATAAGGTGGCTATTGTTGTGTATAGGATGTGGATGAAGCACCTTATTGGTATGAAGGCTTCTACTGAGTGTAGTATGGATTAGACTGGTAATTTTACACAACATTGGGTTGTTGCATGATGTATGGAGGTTGTTGTGGATTAGACTATTGTTGGTATGGGTTTATGTGTGATTATAGAGGATT
>VDFB02070627.1:0-14078 GCA_007258455.2 Sequoia sempervirens
GTGTTAGAATATATTATTCTCTTATTATTTAATGGTCAATGTAATGTTATGTCTAGTCTATTTAGCTGTTACTGTTTCTACAGTAACTTTTAGTAGGTAGATATATTTAATATCTACAGTGCTTTATGCACTCTATATATTGTAACTTTTTCTCATGTTAATATAAGTGACTTTTAACCATTTACAAAATGGCCATGGTCTCTAACTTGACTTTAATATCATCTGGTATCTGTTGATGCTTTTGGATCCAATTTCTCAAGATGTTGACCAAAATTGATGGATGAATGTTTATTTTGTTGGCTGATATATGTGTTCTTTGGCTAGCTGAAATGCTTTCTCATCAGAGACAACCTTTAATTGTCATTTGAAGCGGGCATTGCCATCTTCAAGGTAAAAGCAAGAGTTGTTTGTGTTACAAAGTAATGAGCTTTTTTTCACCATCGTACATCCTGTTAAAGATCTTGGCGTGCTTTCTTGCCTAAAAGATATCCTCTTCCAATAATGACTCTTAAGTCTTAAACATGTAACTCATGCATCTACTCTTTAGACAAAGAAACAAAACAGCATGATATTGAATTCACAAGACAACAAAGATTTGAATTCTCAATGTGCAACCGGTCAAACCACCTAACGGGAATACTCCCTGTGAACTATCAACTAATTTTTAGCATTAATTACTAACCTATAACACATTAACCACACAAACAAACAACCATCAAAAGATTCAAAACCCAACAAACCCTCCTAGTCCACAGTAGAAAAAATAAGATGATTTGGAGCCTTGGTTGCTATTCAGCAACTTTGCGAACCCGGTCTTCTGCAGTTGGTATTTACCAACCCGTCTCTCCTTTTGACACAATCATGTTGAAGTATCATTGACTCAACATGCCTCTGACCATTCATTGCCAAAAAAAATCCACCACAGGGACCATGCAATGTAAACAACGTATGTGCTGCGCAACCATAGTGACACTATCTCATTGATCAATCTGTACCTGTAATCATTGATTACATCTCCATTTAAGCTTACTTGGCCACTTTGCTCCCCATTCCTGTGTGAGCAGCACTTGTCAGCTTGTATCGATCACCATTAATGGCTGGTCACCAAAACCTTCAACCTCCTCCCTATTAGTTGTGTGGGACAACTGACAAAGTATAGCCTTCACACCATCTTTGCTCCTCATCAAAGCTCAAAAATGGAAAACCAAAAATAGGAACACAATATTACAAACAACACTGAACGTGAAAGCCAAAATTGCAAACACATTGAATTGAAAAAACTACAACTATAAAACTACTACCAAAACTGCCTCTCGAGCAGTACACCCAATCTCTAAGCCAGAAGCTAACCAGAGATGGGAATGACCTTCCATCACCTTGGTGGGTCCTCCAACCTCCTTTTTAACCCACTCCAAATTTTAAGAACTAAATACAACATAATAATCTTGATAGCCATTGGTAGAACCGTAGAATCAAGGTTGTCATGCATATTTGTAAGAACCATATGGAAAAATAAGCTGTTGGGTTCAACCGAGAATATGTTCATTTTGCAATAACACCTTTTATTTCCATTACAATGCCTCATATAACACACATTCCAAAACTATAAACTTGAAAACGCCAACTTCTCTATGTGAGAGCAGCATCTGTCAGCTTGTATTGATCATCATTAATGATTAATGACTTGTCACCAAAACCTTCAACCTTCTCCCTATCAGTTGTGTGAGACAAATTATAACATTCACACCATCTTTGCTTCTCATCAAAGCTCAAAAATGGAAAACCAAAAATAGAAACACAATATTACAAACACAACATTGAACATGAAAGCCAAAACTGCAAATATATTGAATTGAATAAATTGCAACAACTAAAAAATAACTACTGCTAAAACTACAAATACATTGAATTGAAAAAATTGCAACAACTAAAAACAACTACGACCAAAACTGCCTCTTGTGCAGGACACCCAATCTCTAAGTGATGAGCTAACTGGAGATGGGAATGATCTTCCATCCCCTTGGTGGGTTCTCCAACCTCCTCCTCAACCCCCTCCAAATTTAAGAATAAAATACAACATAATAACTTTGAAAGCCTCATTAGTAGAATCAAGGTTGGGTTCAACTGAGAATGCCTCCTTTTTACAATAAAGCCTTATATTTCCAGTACAATGCCTTATACAACACACTCCCAAATTATAAACATGAAAACATCAACTTCTCCAAATATTGACATACATGGACTGAAAAAGTTGGGATAGGAACTTACAACCTCTTTTACAGCACACTTCATTGACTTCGTAAAATGTTAATTGCCAACTCTAGTTTGAATCTATTTGACTATAAATGTATTTAAGTGAGTGTTAACCTTTCCTTGAAATCAAAATATAGATGCTTATAAATAAATCAACTGCCCTTTTAGAAGAGCTCAATAATGTACTTAAAACCAAGGTTCCACCTGCCCGGACCTGGGAAACTGGGACTGGAAACCAAGCCGTGAGATCTGTAATAGGCGGCCCAGTTTGTGGAGACTACGGGACTTTGCCAGCTGGGGTGAAGGGGTGATGCACATAGTTATACATATACTTATAGTACTTGCAAAACTAGTTTTGAAAAGATGTATAATAGTATAGCAGTATAAGAATTACATTTCAAATGAAACTATAGGAAATTAGTAAATTTATAACATGGCAAAATTTGAAATACTAAATCTAAATACGAAGATATTTGAATTGTCAAATTGGAGATTTCTATTATATCGCCAAAGGCCCAAATATGAATAACATTGATGATATGACAAAGTCTATAAAGATGATTAATTGATTACATGATTCATCATTAGTTCATTACAATAAGTAGCATTACAAAATGAAAACTGAAAAGACAAAATGCCAAAATGTCGAAACTCAAAATGTAGTGAATGGAGGCCTCTAATCATCTCCAAACTCCCCATCACTGGAACTGCTGGACTCCACATGGTCAAGATCCCTCAAGCTCACACCAACCAGCCCTGCATCTGAAGTGGTAGGATCATCCTCATCAATTTGTGAAGGCTCCTCTGGCTCCACATCCCATCGTGCCGCTGGACTCTCCTTGTACACAATTGTCTTGCGGTCCATGATACGCAAAGCACTGTGTACAGCCACAAGCTTCTCTGCTCTCTTAGAGGTAAGTCTGTTCCTCTTAAGAGAGTGGATGAAGCTATATGTAGACCAGTTCCTCTCAGCAGCTGAAGAACTGGAAACCTGGGATAGCAGACGAATAGCTAGAGTGGTGGTCAAAGATTTCGAACCATGACAATTCCACCACAAAAGTGGGTCCTCCTGTGCCATAGAAACTATATCCACCTTTGCTGCATCTGAATAGCCTCTGAGAGTGGCAAATCTGGTCCACTTAGTGCGAATTGTGCTGGCATCTGTAGAATCATACATCTTCTCTATGCACCTAAAGAAACCTACCTTCACCTCATCATCCTGAATCGGTGTCACTCTACCTGGTCTAGCCATGTACCACTTAGGATTCAAGGCAAAGGCAGCCATATGCAAAGGAGTGTTCAACTTGTCCCATCTGCGCTGAATGATTGGCCGGATGTGCTCATTGTAGAATGCTAGAGAGGGGTCCTTCACTTGCACAGCAGCCCTCAGCTGGTCAAGCATAGAGTCAATGCACTCATACACCTCTCCAAGGTTAGGTGCATCCCCATCCCCATATCTGATAACCTGGAATACTGGAGAAATGATGGAGACAATGTATTTCGCATCAGTCCAAAACACATCACTCTTCACTATCTCCTTCACCCTTCTCCCCTGTGCTGTCTTGGCCTCGGCCCACCTATTCCACTCATTAGTCATAACCATGACTTGCAATGCCGCTTGCAACTCAATCATTCTCTCCAAGAGAATGAAATATGATGCATATCGGGTCTCCACCGGTTTCAAGAACTCCTTCTTCGCGAAGGTCCTGAAGAGTGCATGGGAAGTGTGGTGGTTGCAGATAAACATCTGCACATCTCTCGCATCAATGACCACTCCTCTAATCCAATCAATCTTCCCCATTTCCTTGAATGCATTGTTCATGGCATGCACACAACATGGGGTCCACCAAATATGTCTATAGGCTGCCTCAATGAGTTTCCCTGCTGCTTTACACACATGGGCTGCATCTGTGACTACTTGGACCACATTTTGTGGCCCAACCTCCTCAATAGCCTCCCTGAGGAGATGAAACTGAAAATCAGCATCTTTGCGATGCCCTGTACAATCAACTGCTCTAAGGAAGTATGGGCCCTCTGCACATGTGACCATGATGTTGATGAGTAGACGATGGCTAATGTCCATCCACCCATCCATAATTATACTGCACCCAGATGCCACCCAACATGCCTTCATCTTCTCCATCAAAATATTGATCTTGGAATAGCACTTATCCAAGATCGAGGTCCTCATTTTCGTCTCACCTGGTGGCACATATGATGTTCCTCCCTTAGCCACCATAGCCATCATCTCCCTATAATAAGGAGACCGTGTAACATGAAATGGAATTCCATTGGCAAAGAAGAACTTGCCAATGGATTCATCTATCTCATCTCTCAACTGCACATTAAACATATTAGCTATGGGGTTACTTTGTGATGTCTGCAACTTGCGTTTCCCTGTGGCTGTCCCCCTAGTGACACTAGAAGTGGAAGTGGATGAAGTTCCAAACATTATTCCTCCCGTCTGAAAAGTATGTGGCACTGATGCATGCTGGATTTGCTGAAGGGCTGCCCTACCAGTCAAAGTAGTAGGGACTGAAATATTTGTGTCCTCTGGAATGCCCCAAAGCTTGTTAAACTCCATTCTATACTTTATATTTTTAGCCTCCTTCAAAAACTTACAAGGCTCCACACCTTTTCCTGTCCAAAAAAGAAAGTGTGCATTCACTCGAGTCATGCTACCAAACCATTCCATATGACAAATGTTGCACTTCCACTTCCTTGTTCCCCCACCTGAACTTGATGTGCTTTGTATTCTTGTAGCAAACTGTTTCAGAGGAGACTTTGGATCAAAATGACCCCTAGCAAACTCTGCCAAGGTTTCTGAAGGGCAACCTGTACTAGCTGCTGCACTCGCCAAGGAACTAGATTGGGCTGCAGGATCAGCCCCATGGTCATCCCCCTCATTCTCAGGTTCAAAATCTGAATCATGTTCACTATGAGAGTGAATTTCCATGTCATCCCCACTCATGTCTTCGGTGCTCATCGTGAAAGTGACACTGCATTCACAAAATTAAAATAAAATCAGCCTACTTTAACAAATTGAAACAATGAACATTGAACAATGAAAATTGAAATAAGTTAACAAATTTGAAATTTTACTTTGCAGTTTGCAAATAGAAATTAGAAAATAAAAAGGATTTGAGAAATAGAAAGGATATGAGGAAAAAAAAGCAAGCTCTATAAGCAATATAAATAAGTAATAACTAATAACTAATAGTATTTGAGAAATAGAAAGGATCTGAGGAAAAAAAATTAAAAAAGCAAGCTGTTTACACTTTAAGTCTTTTAACTTTAAGTTTAACAGTTTAACACTTTAACTTTAAAGTTTAAACTTTAATATTAAAATTTTAAAATAAAAAAATTGATGTTGAATCTTGAGGGCAAAATGATGAATGATTCAATCATCTTCATCATTTTGCTCTCAAGATTCAACATCAAATCTGAATTTGAGTCTTTGAGATGAATAAGAAAAAAAGAAAACAAGTTTAACTTTAAACTAAGAAAATAAATTTTAAAACAAAAACTTGAAAAACAACAAGAAATTTGAAAAAAACTTCAAAAACCCTACCTTGTGCTTGAAAAATCTCTCCAAAATGAAGTAGAATCCTCTTCCTCCTCTTCTTCTTGCTCCTTCTCACTCCTATCACACTTGCAATCTTTATTTTCACCCCTTCAATCAGACTTCTTCACTGTTTTTCTTCTTCTTCAGCTGGCTGCAAAAAAAAATCAGTCTTTGAATGTGATTGAAATGATCAAATCTTAATGAAAACATTGTTTTGTGTTGTTTTAGAGGAAGGGGTGGGGCCCACGCCAACTTAGGGCAACAAGGAAATAAAAATAAACTAAAATTTTAAGTTAAAATTTGTTTTATGCGTCCATAGACGCGTCTCAACACGGGAGACGGCTAGGCGTTTCCCAGTCTCCCGAGAAACTCCTAGACGTCTCCCCAGGAGACTTGGAGACGTCTCCACGTCTCCCCGTCTCCGGCGGCGCTTTGGTGGCGGTGGCGGGACGGCGGGGGACGCCAAGTACCCGTCCCCGTCCCCGGGACGTCCCCGTTTCCGAAACGGGTCACATTTTGGGGGGAAACGTCCCGTGGTTCACACAAAAATTAAGGTTTTAAGAAAATGAATAAGACAAAGGCAAATCTGAAATTTGTGTGAGATGGTCTTTTCGTTTCTTCTTCCACATCATAATTGGAATCATTGCACAACAAGAGTGATAAAAACCAGCAGCTACATGTTCATTTCTTTATTACACCATTTTTTTGAGATTCTTTCTAATCATCCTTTATCATATTATTTTCCACTGCTTGGTACAGAAGATTTGTTTATGTTTAACATGATGAAAACAACCTTTGAATTCAGCAGGCTCCCAGACACACTGAAAAAGTGGCCACCTAAAAATTTGGGTAAGCCATGGACAAGTCTATTGCATTCCACTAGCAGTGCAAAAGATTATTTCTCTGTTATCTGAAGGTGCCAAGAGTGCCAAGGCATGAACCACACGCCTATGGAAGGGCTGCGTAATTTTTTTTATACAGCTGTCCAAACAACAGATACATTCCTCATGATGCGTCAGTCTCACTTTACAAATATCAATCCCAACGCCCACATAAATATATTTAATGTCATTTTGAAAGCAAGCTTTGAATTCAGCAGGTTCTGAGACACATTGAAAAAGTGGCCATCCAAAAGTTCGGGTAGACCATGGACAAAGCCTATTACATTCCACTAACATTACAAAAGATTATTCCTCCATTATCTGATGATGCCGAGGGTCACAAGGCATGAACCACAGACCTATGGAAGGTGTGCCAATTTTTTTTGTACAGCTGTCCAAATGGGCAGATACATTCCCTATGACACTTCAATTTCACTTTACAATTTTTAGTTTTTAGTAAAAGTAAATATTTTATTTAATCACATAAATTTTACAAAAGTTACAAGAACGGATCTGAAGGATAGGACAACATTGGGTCAAAACAACAAATCCTCCATTAAATGGCAGGACGATTTACTAAACTGGGTGAGTTCATTCCAAGAATAATTTTGTCCATGAAGAGTTGCACCACTACCAATGAGATGCTCAAAATTCATCAGAAGTGCCAGCTCTTTGTCTTCAGAAACATTGTATGCAAGCCAAAAGAGGGTGTAACTAAACACCTTCGTTGGCATTTTTGTCAGCAAGATGATTCAACTTTCCAGGAATATGTTGCCAATAGATTTGGTCATTGTTGTGCAAAATCTTTGAAACCTGTGCTAGCAAAAACTGAAGCTAGATAGACCTGACCACTTGATTTTTGGAGAAGCACTGGATTATCAACTTGGAATGTCTATAAACAGTTAGATTTTTAATCTTTTCTTTGATCACAAGGAGACGTCCAAACTTGTAGCCCGCAAGCTCGGCAACATTGTTTGAGACCTATCAAAAATTCATGCTATGGTCTGGAATCTTAAGTCGAGGCTCACACCATAGAATGCATCTAGCAGCAGCAATACTAGGGTTGGATTTCGAAACTCTGTCAAAAAACAGAGCAGGATAGCTGAAGTGTAGTTTTAGAGGAGGGCAGCCAGCTGGAGAGTTGTTCATAAAATCAGTGAGATTCCATTTTTTGTGATATGCAGTTAATGTCTAGATAGCACATTCTGCTTTTGTTTCTTTTTGAAGCAGGTTTTGGCATTTTCCACAATATGCTAAATCTTATAGATCAGAACATTCTTCATAGTAGCAGTATCCTGAAAATTCTCTCATTCTTGTCAATCCAAATAAACCACATGCAAAGAGAACGGTAAAGAAGACCATATAAATTTAAATAGAGGCTTGCTTTTGAATGAGTTGTAGCAAGTATTCCATTGTTGAGTACAAATTATATGGTTTAATCTTTTGCTGAAGCAAACTTCAAAGTTGAGAGCGAGGGAGATCCATATCGTTTTCACAGTCAATAAGAAGGTGAGATTGAGTTTCACATTCTTTAAAACATCTGAAAAATATGAAGTCCCAAGATGGCTCTTTTGATGAGGTCCTCTGATAAGAATCTTATTTTGTTGGACTAACCACTAAAACATTTTGATCGAATGAGTGGTATTGAAGTCCCATATGTTCAGATTGTGATCAAGTGATTTTCCTTCACGAGTAAAGTAGGTTCTAGCCCAGACCGTGTAGCAGCCCTTGGAATTTATCTTGCCCCATATAAAGCTATCCTCATTGTTAGAATCAATAGGAGTAATGCCCGTGAATTGTTTCTGCTTTAGATACCACTGTATTTGTTGTTCTTCATCCAGCCATAAACCACTTTGTATGATCTTCTTCCCAATTAATGTGATGCGCAAGTTTTTCAATTCCAAATTGTTGCACGGACAAGAGAAGATCCCCCAGGCATAAGGGAGCTAGTTACCTACCTAGGATAGGCTCATCTCAGCATCTAATGCTTTGTCCATTTATGACGTACCAAGAAATGCTAGCTTTTATTAAACCAATAGATCGACAATAACCAACCATATTTTAGAGACACCTGGCTTCTACAAAATGCTACTGAGCAAACTCATACCTTGGCTGCCATCACTGTTTTGTATTGTGAGGAGAATCTGCTTCCAGAGAGTCATAGGAGGATTTAATAGGGTCCAAACAAGCCTTGCCCCAAGAGGAACACTCATGGTGCTCACAGATTGACTGCCCAAACCACGATGTGGCTTTTCTTTAGTAACTTGGCATCAATTGACAAGATAGAATTTCTGTTAGTGAGTTTACTTACCCCTCACTATAAAAAATTCTAAAGCATGGAAAATGGAAGTAGGGTCATGGTAAATCTTTAGTTGATAAATAAGAAGGCTAGAGATAATATAGATTTGATTAAAACCAATCTATTATCAAGAGTAAGCCACCTATTGTTGAAACTTAAATGCGCTTCTCAATCTTTTCCCAACAAATTTAACTAACAGTTGTTCAACTTAAAGCTCATAGGAACTCCTAAATATTATAAGGGCCCACACCAACATGGGCAAACGGAAGAATTTGTGAAAACTTTTTTCAGCAGCAAAAGCATTTCGGGAGATCTGTGTTCATTGGCATTGATAGTAGCTCTAAAAGCAAGTAGAGATTTGTCAAGGCAACCCTTAACCTTCTTGCATTCAATTTAATTGCATATCTAACAAGAAAGTGTATTACCAAATTGAGCGTGAGTAACCTTCTTGACCCTACTCACAGCCTTAGCTAGAATAATGTACAAATAGGGGGGGTAAGGGACAACCTTGGTGGAGGCCTTTGATAGCCTTGAAGAGTTTAGTTGGAGACCCATTGATAATTGATGCCACCCAAGGGTCTATGATGCTAGAACAATGTACAAATAGGGGGGTAAGGGACAACCTTGGTGGAGGCCTTTGATAGCCTTAAAGAGTTTAGTTGGAGACCCATTGACAATTGATGCTACCCAAGGGTCTATGGTGCAACCAAACAATCATTTCAAAAAGAGTAAAGGAAACCCAAGGCATGCGAAACCTGAGCCAAAAATTCCAAATTAACTTTGTGAAAAGTATTGGACATGTTGAGTTTTATAGCAATTTTTTTCGTTACTTCCTTGTTGCTAAACTGAATAGCTTCACGACATCACAATATTGTCAATATTTGTTTACTAGGGATGAAGCCTTCTTGCTCTTTAGAGATAAGATCCGATTTCTGAGGAGTTGCATAGGGAAATAGGGCCAAACCTATGAAAAGAGACATCATTTTCTTCTTTGGAATCAAAGACAAAAAGGTAAGAGTTAAAAGCACCAATCAACTAACCTTTTTGCAAACATCTTCTATCAATTAGAGAATATCAACAACAATGAGGTTAACAAATTGATGGTAGGAGTTTGAGAACCATCATGGTTAAGGCCTTATCTTTTGCATGCTGAAAACTACATCTTTTAGCTCCTCCAAGTTGATTTCTTGTCATAGGAGGTTTTTAATGTCCTTAGTGACGACTTTTGGAATATAATTGAGAAGAGAGGCTTGGGTAGCAAGGTTTCCGTCTTTTGATAAAGGGCTTGATAATGATCATGAGTAGCATGTTTGTTTTCCTCTATGTTAGAGATTGTATCACCCTTGTCAAGCAACACTTTTGTGATCATGTTTTTTTGATATCATTGATGGGTTTTGAGATGAAAATATTTGGTATGGATATCTCATTTATGAAGCCATGTCATGCAAGATTTGATTCTCCAAAATTGTTCTTCTTGCCAAGCTTTTTCATGTAACTAGGAAACAATATATTCTTGCCTAGATTTAAGTTCTTCAATATAGGGCTTCATTTTGAAAGTCTTTTCAAAGTCACCTAACGTTCAAAGAAGGGATTGCTTTGAAGTATTTGAATTAAGAGAAATTTGATCCATTTTCTATGATCAATTTTCAATAGGAAAATTTTGAACTTCCATTTTTCTATAGAATTGCTAGAGGGACATCAAGATTTCTAGCTGCATTCAACCTCAAAAGAGAATCTAGTCAAATGGACCCAATCAACATTATATTTGAAGGGTATAGTGCCCTTTCTTTTTGTTGTTGTCACTATCCAATATAATTGGTTTATGATAAAAAATACCGTCCTTTGAATGATTCTACTAACTATTGAAGGGAAAAGGGTTAGAATATCTTCTTGAATAAAAAAACTCATTCAGTTTTTCAATGATGAAACTATTCCAACTCTTCTATTAGATCATGTATATTTCCCTCTAAATCTTGATATCTTGGAGACTAGCCAAATTTATAACATCTTTAACATGCTCCTTGCAAGGATCTCTAATTTTGGAGCCACCTCTTTTTTCATAGGGGAAAAACACAAGGTTGAAGTCATCTAGCAAAATCATATTACAAGGTTTGCATTCTTCAAAGTAGGATAAAATAGAGAACCAACATAAAAGGCATAAACATTCAAGTACGTGAATGCAAGCCCTTTAGCCTTAAAGGTTAGAGAGAGCTAATGTTCATTTTGATGTCTATCAATCTCAGTAAGGCTACTTGTATCCAAAGTAGTTAGGAGCCCACTCGTGGCTTCTTTGGCATTGATAGCTTCCATTTTAGAACTGATCCAAATAGATCTCCAAATATCAATGGCAACTAATTGATCTTGTTTGGTTTCTTGGATTCCTATTAGAGAAGGGCACTAATCTTTGATAATGCCCTTGAGGGCATTAGTTTCTTATTAGGGTACCACTTAAGCCTTGACATTTTCTCGAGGGTTCCTTGCCTTTGGAGAAAACTTCTAGAGTTGGTTCATTTTCTGTTTTCTTTTCCTTCCCAATTGGCAAATGATTTGGTACGAATAAGATTAAGCCCAATTCTTGGAATAGTAATATCCTCAACCGAATAATTTTGAATCACTCTAATCACCTCATTCAGTGGTTCTTCGGGTGGGTCTTCTTGTAGCATTTGACTATCCATCATTTCTTCGTGAGTGGCTTCTTCAATGTCTTGTTCTTGGATTTCCACATAGGTTCATATTCATGTTGATGTCTTTTTCATGGTCAAAAGTAAGAGCATCAAATTCATTTGAGTTCTCATAAAGTTTTGAGTGTTGGCTCCTAGTTTTCTACTTCTAGACCTATTCCTCGTCTTGTTTTGGACCTTCTGAAATTCATCATTACTAGGCAAATCCTTTTAAGTGCCGGCTTCTTGATTGAGAGAGAAATCCCTAAAAATATGACAATATTCATGACAAGATGGAAATTTGAAGGGCAAGTGTTCATAGGCCAACACTTGGGATATGTTTCTAGTCCAAAACTTGTATTTGTGGCTCCAGGAAGGCATTTTTTGAGATTTCATTGTACACAAATGTAAGCACATGCAACATTAAGAGATATAGGAGGGATCTAGTAAAGAAATTTCCCATAGGCGTAATGGAAGAAAATGGAGCCTTACTTGAACCAACACTTAGGCATATCCCCCGCGTGGGTGGAAGTGAGAAAACTATAAATTCAAGAATAGAGCTCTACAGCCATGAACTAGGTATCACCTTGAAAAATGACATCACACTCCTCTTTGGATTTGAAAATGCTTGTAAAGTACTCTTGACTACACAACAACCATTAAAAAGTAGAGATTTTAGCCCCCAAATTGAAGAAACCCATTTTTCTAGGGCAATGGAACTCAACCAAAGACAATGAATCAACCAACTAGGGCGTGCTCCATCAGGGTCACAATAAAATGGATGATGGTTTTTGCAAGTACCTCAGTCATGGCGTGGAATCTAGATGAGGAATAAAGGTGTGCAAAGTTGTAGATTTGTTTGGCCCAAAGGCAACATGGTAGACTATTTTTGACAATATTTAAGCTTGAGATTGTCTAAATTTGCATGTCTAGACAAATGTGATAGAGGAAGGAAGAAGAGGGGTAGATCAAGGTTGTAGAAATCCAACTTGCCATGATATAAAACCCAAGTAGGCATTTGTTCTTGACGTAGAGGTAGTTAGAGCATTTTTTATTTCACTTTACAAATATTAATGATTGTGCCCACATAAATATATTTAACTTATCATTTTGAAAGAAAACCTTTAAATTTTGTCGGCTCCTAGACACAAAAAAAGTGGCCATTTAAAAGTTTGGGTAGGCCATGGATAAAGCCTATTGCATTCCATGAACATTGTAAAAACATATTCCTTTGTTATCTAAAGAAGTCAAGCATGCCAGGGCATATATTGCAAACCTATGGTAGGGCTGCCAATTTTTTTAAATACGATTGTCCAAACAATAGGTACATTCTTGGGAATGCTTCAATCTCACTTTACAAATATTAATCATGACACCCACTTAAATATATTTAATGTCATTTTGGTTTGACATTCCCCTTTAAATCTTTCAATCATGAAAGTATAACTACACAACCAATGGGATAGAAGATTAGAGAAGTGAAATAAGTGAAACATTCCAAAAAATGTGCCTAGAAGAAAAATTCTTTCAATTTATGATACCATCAAATGTTGCCTTAGCTTGATCAATAACATCCTAGTTTCAAACAACAACCATTCTCAAAGAGAAAATGTAGTCTTTGATAATTTTTGGCAAAACTTCTTCATCCTCCTACCATCCTTTGTTTATAGTGCTATGATACCACTTGAACGAGCCATGAATAGAGGAAAATGAAAAACTATACCATGAATGCACAAATTTAAACAAAGAAACATAGTAACATGATAATGAGTTCACAAGACACCAATGGATTGATTAATAGGCTTTATAAATGCCTTATTAATATGCAACCACTCAAATCACCTAACAAGTAGATTTCCATAAACTACCTAGTAACATTTAACATTAATTACTAGCTTATAACACTAACCACTCAAACAAACAATCACCACATAAATTATTTTAACTTTAGATCACAAGACGCAAGAATGATGAAGGCTTCTAAACTTTATCATCTATGGTATGTACTCCCCAGTTGCATCAATTATAGCTCTTCAGTCATGCATTTGTTCTATTTTCCTTCTAAGCATCAAATTATTATTTCTCTATCCATAATTTAATGGATGATTCTAAGCATAAGTTGCTAGTTTGATTGGAGTTTGGGTATGGTTGCCTCACTAATGTTTTTAAACTTGAGTTTGTTGTGGCTTATGTAATGTTGTATGATATATATGTGTACATATAATAAAAAAAATAAAAAGCCATAATTTGTGTACAATATACACTTTTAAACAATAGATACAATAATTCCATGCCAAGTGCTAAAGATAAATCAAAATAGTTTATTTATTTTATTTATGTCACATGTTCCAAATAAAGCAATAGTTAGTGAATAGCAAATTTGAAGCATTGAGCAATGAGTAGTAATGGAATTTTGCATG
>VDFB02070628.1:0-11760 GCA_007258455.2 Sequoia sempervirens
ATGCTTGGAGGAGTCTAGGAAGTCAAGGATGTTGAAAATGTTCAAATTCCTCTCTCCCTCTTAAATGCGCCCAAATCAAAGCAAGCAAGGAGAAAGTCAAAAGGGTCAAAGATGCTTTATCCACCTCATGCCTCCATTTGCGCCCTCCTCACAAGCTTGCCTTCAAAACGTTGAAAATTTTTCTAAGTCTAGGCTTCATCCTCTTGCCTATCCAAAATGCGCCCACTTTGATGAGGATGTTAAAAATATTATAAGGCAAAAGATATCCTCCTACCACTATCATATGCGCCCATGCTACAGGGAAGTCAAAGAGTCAACAAGTCAAGGGCGTTGGAAAAAAGTTTCATCCTCCTCACCTATCAAAATGCGCCCATGCAAGAATAAGCATGATAAAGACAAGGAGGTCAAAGGCGTTTATCCTCTTGCACATGCAAAATGCGCCCTTATGCTAAGGTGGAAATGTTAATATCTAAGTGTTGAAATATCCACTTCACCCCTCCAAATGCGCCATCCTCCTGCCTGTGTTAAATGCGCCCATATGGGCCTAGAAAAAGACAAGGTGTTGACTTCCCTCTTGCCCCTTGAATGCGCCCATGCAAAGATAGAAGATTCCAAGGCGTGGAAATTTGAACCACCCCCTTTGAATGCGCCTTTGACTTGTGGAAAGGCTGAAAAGTATGCTAAGTATAGAAAATTTGAAGTGAAGGCGTTGGAGTTTTTCTTCCACATGTGCTAAATGCGCCAAGCTATGAGATGATGTGAATAAATAAATTTGTTAAGTACGCCAAGGCAAGGTGATGGAAGTTTGAATGGAAAAATCCTAGGCGTTGAAATTTAAAATGTCCTCTTCAAGCATAAAATGCGCCTAAAGTGATGGAGATAAATGTGACAAAAGGCGTTGGAACTTAAAAGAAGTATATTCCTCCTGAAAGGTAAAATGGGCCCAAAGCAATGGACATTAAATTGTATAAGTGAGTTGATAATAAAAAAATTTCCTCACAGGCAAAGTGATTGAAGATAGAGGAATGAAAATTTTCTAAGGGAAATTCTTCCTTGATGCCTAATATTGATGGAATTTAAATATTTTTCTAAGTGTTAACAAAATTCCACCTCTCCAGAGAAAAACTACGCCTAGACTTGAAATGATGAAATTTCTTGAGATATGAATAAAATTGTCGGAGGAGAAATTAGACGTGCTAGCTTCGCGAGGTTGATGAAAAAAAATTTCAAGTCAGAGCAAGAAAATATTCACAGAGATGAAGAACTGGATTAAATTTGTAAAAAAAATATTTTTCCAAGGTTCAAAATTCAAGAAAATTAAATGAACCCGTTCGTTGTACACCCATGGGGTTGACGCATTCTGAAGGAAATTTTCTTTTGGGTATTGAAGATTTCCGACAAAGAGTAGATTTTAAAGTCTTCCACGCTTCGCCAAAGCCTTCAAGATGGAGATTTTGATGGGCACTTAAATAATGAATTTCCTAAGTAAAAGTTTGAGAAATTTTCTAAGGCAAGAAAGGAAAAAGATGTTGAAATATGTCGCCTTGGCAGATGAATTTGAAAATGATCGCCTACATAATTTTTGATCAAATTCCTGATGAAAGGATTTTTCTCGAGTCTGAGTTGGATGAAATATCAGAAGTGAAGTATGCCCTAGCAGAATGCAAGATGGGTTGGAAATTTGGCTAAGGCATGAAAAATTTGAACGCAAAGTTGGCTAGTGAAAACGATGAACCCTTGGAGATCAAAACATGAAAATCCTAGTAAGCTGAGTTTTTTATGAAGTGTTTAATACTCTTCTCCTTGCTTGTTTTGCAGGAGGAACATCGAGAATAGCAGGTGGTGACTTACAAGTGATGACAAGTAATTAGATGACACTCTCAACCTCTGAGAAGGAAGAAAAGTACAAAAGTGTAAGTGTTGAGACTTGGTGGCCAGAGGAGAGAAGAAATGTTTTCGAAACAAAGATGGAAAAGAATGGGAAGCTCGAGGCAAGGTTGAAGAATTTTCGCGTCAAGAAAGAAGATCAAGACCAGTGTGGCGATTTCATTTGGAATCTTCTAGAAGGATGATGGACATTAATGGCTCATTTATTACCCCACTCTCCTCTTGGTGGCGGTTTTGGTGAATCCTTGTTGGGGCTGAGGGTAGCGCGATGCGGGCCATCCGGTCGATTATGTCCCAGTGATGCGGTGGACTTGGCCAGCTATATAAAGGGGGACTCCCCCTCATTTGTATCTCATTAGCTTAGAGTTAGACAGTAGAGATTAGAATAGAGAGACATCTAGGTGTTAGCTTAGAAGTAGCATAGCGTAGATTGATAGAGTAGTTTGAAGGAGGAAAGTTTTTCCTTTAAAACTTTGTAAGAAATTGTTGTGAACACTCTCCCAGTAAAAAGAATTTTCATTGATGATGAATTTCGTCTTTTGTTGTGAGTAGCTAGCAAGGTTTCTTCGTCCTTCTAATTCAAGTAGTGGCTTAAAGTAGAATAAGTTTCATTTCATGTACGTAGGTGATAGTGTGGAATGTGGTCTTCAATTTGAGCAAACTTAGTCTATCCATACCACTAGTGTGTTCGCTGATGGTGAATACGCCTTGTGTGGTCAATGGGTATAATACGCCGGTCGCTGATTTGTACATGTTTATATCATTGGTTGGTATTTTCATGCTAAGTTGCGTATTACGAACACCTTGACTACCTCGAAAGGTGCACAGAGTTCTGGAGAACATCCAGGCGAGAACAGCGGGATGCGGTTGAAGCTTGTGAGGTGGTGTACGCCATACGCGCCAGTGGTCGACCTTCTTAAACACCACCATTTCAATTCAGTACTTTTGGTTAGAATGCGTGTGATATAGCCATAGACAAACCTTCGAACATTGAATTCTTTCTCCTTGCCAAACAATTCTGTAAGTCCCCTTGAAATACCAGCAAATCACATTGAGCCAACTGAGACTATTCGCATTGAAAGAACCTTGTAGTGGAACGCACGAACTCTCTCGCAATCTTAGCGTGCTGGATACTTTGATCAAGAGAGAATAGGGTAGCCATTGGCGACTTTATTCTGCGTTGGTGCGGTCACGAAAAACACATCAACACATCTCTAGCCATTGTTTGCTATCTCAAGTTTCTAGTTCTTTTGTTGTTCAGAGGAGCAAGTCCACTTATAGCTTCATCCACTACCTTAAGAGGAACATGCTTACCTCTAGGAGAGAAGAGAAACTTGTGATTGTACATAGTGTCTTGTGTCTCATTGACCGTGTTACATCCCTTTTGTCTTGAACAAGATTTTCGCAATGAAATTATGGTCGTTATGTTAGTTGTGATTAACTACCTTTCATGAGAATGTGAAATTGGGAAAAGAATTTTAATTTCTATGTTGTAACTGCAAATGTGAAAGATTTTCTTATATATGTATAAATGAATGTGTTGATGAGTTTATATTTAAATATATATATATATATATATCAAGAACGGTCTAACCCTAATTCTTTGTCAAGTGGTTGTAGGATTGCCAACACCTCAAGGGAAAGGGAAATATCATCAAAGAGAGGTCGTAGTTAATAAAGGATCAAAATTATCATCAAGCCACGAGTTGGTGTAATAAAGCTATATTGACGTCGTAACCTTGGTTGAATATCACTTCATTAAATAATTATAAGAAAAAACAAGTCAACTTAAATAGTGTATCGTCGTTCTTCTCTTGAAGTTGAATATATCTAGCTCTTCAACACATTTTGTTGTGAAAAAGAATTAAATAAATATTCAAACATTTGAACATCTTTTATAGTCGTGGGTTAGAGATGAGGCGAGACCCATTAATGTTGTGGCGGTAACCTCTACCACCCTGGCCTCTTTTCTTGTTTGAAATGTTCAAGAAGGAATACATGCAAACTCCTTTCGGGGAAAAGACTTGTTTTTGTCTTGGCATTCTTTCAAGGGCATTCACCTTTTCGCAAATCATCTCATCATTTTTGGTTCAGCATTCCTCTTGTTTTGTATCCTCATTCAATATCCGCAAACTTTTGGTCTTGATCCTTATTTCCATTCTCTACTTATTTCTCTTCTCTGTCAGACAACATTCTTAATGGGTGGCATTCATCATATCTCTCCTTTCAATCGGTTTTGTTGTTGCTTTTACTCTGCTTAGTTTTTCCTAGCCGAGCGCCAATCTTGGAGCATTCGTCACTAGAACTCAAGGGAGGGTTGCCATTGCTCTTTCTTCATCTGTCAAATTTTCCAAACAAATGCCATTACCATTTTGATCACTATAGTTCTGAAGGAAAGTATATTTTGAGCTCTTGAGGAATCCACCGCTCCATCATCAATCAGATAGTCAAGAAACTCGAAGGGTGGACGCTTGTCTAGACATGGAAAGAAGACGTCAAGGGAGTTAAATTGAGCTTCTATTCAGTGAATTACAGGCACGTAATGAGAGACTTTTAAATTGTTTAAACTATAGCATCGAAAAGTTTTGTTCTCGTTCTGATATCCATCATGCATTGAAAAGTAAATTCAAAGAAATTCATTGTCTTGTTGAAAATAAGATGAAATCGGTTCTTTGCTAAATCTCTGAATTAGACCGAAAGAAGACTCGTCTTACTCATCGTAAACCTGATTAGTATATTTGATCTTATATTTGAAATACTCTTCATTACTTATTTTTGAACCTGAATGTTAGTTCGATCTCTCATCAAATTACTCTGTGAACTGTTCTGCCTTTGACTAAGCCATAGTCTTCTCTATACTCTGTTCTTTTAACTTCTGAGTTGGAATAGTGCATTTTTCTCTTTCCACTCCAAGTCCCTTATAAGATGTATAAATGTTAAAAATCTGAAAAGTTCCTCAATATTGAACAAGTCTCTTTCTCCATATATGTTTAAAGTAAGCAATTTATCCTTAAATGAAGAGGAATGATATAGAGCCAAGTCATTGTAATATAAACCCATGAATCAAGTCTTATCATGTCGAACAAGGGTGAGAGTGTTGATGGCACAAGTGTGCCCATTAACAATAAAATCCTTGGCCAAGGTTAAGATGCTTAGATTAAGCATTTGTCAGCTATCAAGAACCAGATATACCCTTGGTCAAAATGGTCTTTCTAGTTAGGAGTACCCCATAGTGAAGGATCGACCAAGGTAGTATAGGTTCTTGACACCAAGCTCAGATGGCATGATGGTATTTTTGTGATCCTTTGTTAATTTCCCTCATGAAGGGTTGGGTTTCTTTAGTTGAAGAAACACAGGAGACCAGTAGGTCTTTGGTTGGGCGGAAAAGCCTTTGATGATATTTCTTTTTCCCTTGAAGACAGACCTGTACAAGCATTCTAGCCTTCAGACTGTACTTTCTTGTAACTCTTTCTCTCTCTCTCTTAATTTCAGTTAAATTTACTAACATGTTTATTTCATAGTTGTAATAAATGCTCTTTTCATTTCGAGAGTAATGGAAAAGTTAGTTATTAATCTACTGTGGGTTTCGGTTATATAAGCAGTTAATTGTTTCTTTTTCAGCTGAAATTGAAAACTAGAAGTTAGTTGAAGAATTTGTTTATGTAGTTCTTGTTCAGAATGTTTATCTTTTCCATTCATTATTGCAAGGGAAACTCTAGTAAGAAAACTAGTTAGTTATACTTTAGTTGAATTTGGTAGTTAGTTTCCATTTTGAAACTGTAGATTAGTTAGAGTGTTACATATGGTATCAAAGCGAACCGGGTTCAATACATGGACCTATGAGCTCATCACAAGAAAACCCGTTAAGCATTCAGTAGTTTGGCTAAGGCTTAAAATTGGTTTGATGCCAGAATGGCATAGAGAAAAACCAAGGAAATTGTCAGGAAGACTATTTTTCCAGCACTTACCAAAGTCAAAATGGCTAAGAGAAAGCCAACTGAGGAGTTAAAACTTCAAGAGAAAAAAAATTCTGCTAAGGTTGCATAGTGGAAAGATTTTGAAACTTAGACTAGAAAGGTGAAACCTTGGTCAGTTACTAATCAAACTAAGGGCTTGGATAGAGTAGTGTCTATTTGAGTTCAAGATCAATCTTAATTCTCAAAAACATACGAGGATGGGAAGATCCAGAAGTAATCAATCAAGTACAAGAGCAACTAAGTGTTGAAAATCCTTGAAATTATATCAAAGACACTAAGATAAGATGGGTTCTAGTCTAACTTCTAGATGGCTTGGAATGAGCCAAGTGGAATAAAAGGATCAATAAAGGACAAGTGGTGATACATTGGCATGGAATGCAGAGAAAAATGGTATGGGACCTAGAAAAAAATTTGTTCACCAAGATTCATGAGAAAATCAATTGCTAGATACAAATAATTAAGTATAAGTAAAGGCGCATACGAGATCCTTAATACCTCATGAAGCCTTTTGGAAAAGATGTTAATATGTGGAAGAGGACAAAATTAAAGAGGATCATATCAGGCATTATCTTGATGAATAAAGATCGGGATTAGAATCATTCTTTGAACTTTTGTTAAGAATCTGCTTGGAGATTGCAAGATAAATCATAACGGTAATTAGCAGATATTAGTTATTCTCATGGCATTTTGGCCAAATGGTTGTAAACTATGAATTTTTCCTTTTGGAGGAGTTAGAAAGTACAATTGCAACAAAGAATGTGACCATCACTGAGGTATTTAGTTAAAGTTGTTTATGATTTGAACAAGTAACCTATTTAGTGAAGTAAGGAATAGAGTGTTGTAAAGCGGAATGAAGAAGAGAAATTTGTGTTCCAATTGTAATCCTTGTGTGTTGCTAAAGCACAATCTTATAATGTCATCTAAGCAATGAACGATAGATACTCTAGGGAATAGGAGTGGATGTGTTATAACCTTTATTATTGCAAATTTTTGAGCATGATGAAAGTCTTAAGGGATTTATTTGTTGATGTGCTTGTAACGCAATCTTTAACCCATTGTAAGTTTTTGGAAAGTCTAAATACAGTGCAGCAATCTATTCCCTTGTTAGTCACGTAGCGCATAATAAGTATTCCTCTAGATTTTGACACTTCATTGGATTTTGGTAAAATTCCTTTTAATACTGGCAAGGAATGCCATTGTTTTATTTCTTTAATTTGAAATGGTCTAACCACCAAATTTTGAAGATTGTTTATTTTATGGCCAATTGGTCAAAATTTGATTTAATGTCAGAAATGAGCTCATTCTTTTGATTTATTGCTAAAATTAAAACTGTTTATATTTTGATATTGAGCTAAGTTATTGTGGTGGCTACACAAAAACCTTTTGGTTGTTCACTATGTTTGATGTAATGTTCATCTCTATCATGTCTGGGATGGGCCTTTGATGGATTGTGTAAGGGAGTCATTGTAGGAAAATGCACTTGGTATGTTCTTAACTTTACAAAAGAAAGAAACCTTGTGTTATGGTATGTGGGCGGACAGGTAGTCCAGTAAGCCCAGGTGAATAGTCTCTCCAAGTCAAGCAAGGTGGTGAACTTTATATATAAAAACTATGGCCATAGTGAGTGTTGTTGCCACTACATGTACTCGTCAATTCACCGTACTCCAGACACTTAGCTAACCAGAGTTGTCGTACTTAGTAGGAAGGTATCCTTAGTAGTGCAACAAAGTTGGTTAAGTGGGGGTACACACCAGAGCTCAGATGGCAACTAAGAGGGATTCCCTCTTAACAGTGGCATGCCGAGTCTTGGAGGACAGTTAAACTAGAAAAGGAATTTTGATCCTTTCTCTTGTATTTACCTATCAGCTTAATTTAATGATGCATGAGATAAATGAAATTAGTACTTGATGAATAACCTTTTTCAGCTAGAAAAGTGAAGGTTGATGTTAACCATTGGTGAAATTCTCTTGGTAAACCTATGTTAAAAGTAAATGATTGCTATACGTAAAAAGAGTATCCACCTTTATGGTGTTTGTTATAACAACTTCTATAATCCTGCTATCAAGATGATTCCATTTGAAACATTGGACAGAAGAAGATGCTGAACTCCTGTAAGCTGGGTAAGCTGGAAGACAGGATTAGCATTAGTCTAGGAATGTTGTCAAAAATGGATAAACAAATCAAACCCGTCAAGAAAGATTGGTGGAAGCTAATAATAGATAGAACGACTAAGTAAATGCCAACCGTACTCTAACACAATTCTTGGCTAGAGAAGAAAAGTTTCATGAAGTAAGGAATGTATTCCAAACCAGCTCCTAAATATAAAGGACTCTTCAAAATTGTCGAAGTAAGGATGTTACACATGAATCTAATGAACAATATTTTTCGTGATTGTTTGGAAAAATTTGTGTTGGTTTTCCTCAATGACATTCTTATTTATTCCAAAAACGAGGATGAGCATCTTCAGCATCTTGGGTGGTTCTTCATCGATTGAGAGAATATAAACTTTATGGAAAATTATCAAAATGCACTTATTTTCAGAAAGAGGTACAGTACTTGGAGCATATAATATCAGCTAAAGGAATAGCAGTGGATTCCACAAAGATAAAAACTATAGTAGAATGGCCAGTACCGAAAAATGTGCATGAGGTTAGAAGTTTCATGGGATTGGTTGGGTATTACTTGAAGGTTTGTAAGAAATTTCTCTAGGATCGCCCACCCCATTACCTCTCTTCAAAGAAAAGGAAAAAGATTTGAATGGACAGAGAAATGTCAAGAAGCATTTAATATGTTGAAGGAGAAATTAACGACTGCACCAATTTTGGTAGTACCAAACCGTAATGGTCGTTTTATAGTCATAACGGACATGTCTGGTGAAGGATTGGGCAGAGTACTAATGCAACATGGGAAGGTAGTGGTTTATGAATCTTGGAAGTCAAAGCAATATGAGCAGAATTATGCACCACACGAACTGGAGCTAGCAGCTATTGTGCATGCCCTGCAAATGTGGCGATATTACTTGTTAGGAAAGACTTTTGAACTCAAATCAGATCATCAAGGTTTAAAGTATATATTCACTCAGCCTAATTTAAAGTCTTCACAATTTCATTGAAAGCTCATCCAACTCACTCTGGAAGGCTTCTTGTACTTGGTCAAATACTGCTGCTATACTTGGACTATTAAGTTATTTCTCTTCAATTTCCACAAAAATGTCATCTTCTTCAAGGACACATACAACCTCTTCTTGGTCATGTTCAACAAAATTTTTACTCTCTTTTCTCACTACCGCAATATGGAAAAAGTCTTACCTTATCTGTATTTCAGTTTTCTCTTTCTTAAATGCTTCCTCCAAGAGCCTCTTTCTTTCTCTTGTCTACTCTTCCAATAGGAAACTCTTTACTCTTCCAACTATTTCATCCTCTTCATTTTCTCACCATGGAAGAATTTTTCTACACCTAATATTAAGCCACTCCCTATGTAACCTGCACACGCATTTCCAACCAAATTAGGGGCGTCCCTAGCAGGAGACATTTTAGGGATGCAAGATAGGTTGAAAACATTCCCACGCCATCCCCAATTTTAAAAAAAATTGAAAACATCCCAAGGACATTTATGGAAGCCTCAAAAACAACAAGGGACAGCTAGTCTTCCCCTATGACCCAACTAGTTTTCATTCCATTTATTTTTTTATAACACAAAAAAAAAAAAAAATGACCACACCCATTTACATAAAACCTAAACCTAAATAAAACATTATAACATTCAAAACCAAAAAAAGATCTCATTTGTGTCATTTTGCAAATTGTGAAGAGAAGATAAAAGAGCACAACTATGAGAAACCAACTGAAAGAAGGAAAGAGAAGTGAGTGTAGTCAGTCATAGTCATAGTCGGCTGGAGTCGTCCATAGTTGGTTGTATTTAAATAAAACTATAGTCAAATAGCAAATAATTCATACACTTGATGTCACATGTTTCGGGAAACTAAATCCTGATTAGTGATTTGGTTGTTACGAAGTGTCGCGACAGTTACTTTCTCAACCACCGCCAATGACTATATGTAATTGGTTCATTGCAGTCGGGAAATAACAATGCTATTCTAATGATGACATTATGCTATTGTACTTGCTATTAATTGAGGAATAAATGCATTATATGATTCTGTGCATTGTGTTTATGAATGATTTCTATACATGCTTTAAGTTCTGTAAGTTTCATCTATTTACACTCATAGTGCATTGAAGTTATCCCAACGAGTAAACATTCGGCGTTGTTGCCTAAGTGAAGTTGGTAAAATCACCCCGATGGGAGACTGGCATCATAATGGGTCAACCGACCAAGAAACTAGTGCAAGCAAACAAAGATAGGGAAGACACATTGACGAAGGATTTGGTGAACCTGTGGGACATCTCGTTGACATACAGAGGGAGTCTCTCAGGCAAGAGATCCCTCAGTCGGTCATATGGGAAAAGAAGACAAAATTTCCATCACTTGAGGTAAGTTCATTATTTTTTGTTTATTTTATGAAGTCTTGTGCATTTTTTTGGTCAAAATTTCAAATATTTAGGAGGTTTTTTTTGTTTGTTTGTATTCTATGTTTGCACTTGCGGCTGTCATTTACATTTTCAACCAATAAAAATGAGTGGCAGTGAGGGTAGTGAGGGTCAAGAAATTGAAATTCAACAAGCATGCCATGGAAGTTCTTCAAGGAATGTGAGTGTTTCAAGGACACCTAGTTCAGAAAATCCATTTCAATGCCCTTCTAGCTTTTGAAAAAACATGCAAAGGGCACATTCAACCCAAAAAAGCCTCTTTCACAAATTGCAACAGCCATAGACATTAAGAAAAAAGATATAGGGGGGAGTAGAGCGTGTGGCTATGTCATATTTGCAATAAGGAGTATAAGGGCAGCTACACAAGAGTTTACTCCCATATTTTCGGCATATCAATTGAAGGGGTAAAAGCATGTCAAGGCAGAACATTAGCTAAGAAGGCTGAGGTGACTATGTAACATGCCGATTGTTCAACAAAAGTAAATTCTCAAAGTTTTAACCTCAAGTAAACATCTATGTTCAAAACTCATAGCAATAAAAAATTTCTTCTATTTCAAAGACTAAAAGCAGATTTGAATGACACATAATTCAAACTTTCCATTTGCATTAAAATTGAAAATTACAATTTTTCCAATAAATTTCAAATCTCAACAGAACATTTCTTGTATTACAATGTCAGAACCCCAATGGTTCTCAATACGAAACCCTACTGATATTTTGTTGTTTTTGCAATTTTTTGGTTTTTTTTTGTGTTTTATGAGGTTTTCAGGCAATAAGCTAAAAACTGCGATTTTGCTCATAAATGCTTAGAAAATTCAAAATAAATTCTTGAACTCAAAATAAGTCTAGATCTTGATCAATAAAGGTAGGCGCTTCACTATATTTCATTTCCAGATGGTTTACAAGTGCCAGATACAATGTATGAAGGAAATACAGATTTATTAAATGAAGAAAAACCTGATTTCTTTAATGGCGGCTGCAGCAGATAGAAGAAAGTACGGCCAGAAATAAGGAATGATTCTCCAAGCTCGCAGAACAATGCTAACGCCTCAGTAATCCACAACGCCTTAGATCCAATCACCAGACTATGAAGGAAGAAGACGTTTTCTCCAGAGACAATGAAAAAGTACGGCCCTTTGCTGACTGGTACGGCCTGGTACAGCTAGTACTGATATGGTACGGCACCTTGGGATTTGTGCCAGAACACTGATGAAAGACCTTTGCTTATGACGCCTTTACTGTCTGATGAATATCACTGTGAATCTCTGTCTAAATAGATGATTAAGCCCAATCTGTGACCTCTGTATGAAATCACCAAGTGCAAGCTTCAGCTGGTATTGCACAGC
>VDFB02070628.1:13094-63350 GCA_007258455.2 Sequoia sempervirens
AAAGAGTATCCACCTTTATGGTGTTTGTTATAACAACTTCTATAATCCTGCTATCAAGATGATTCCATTTGAAACATTGGACAGAAGAAGATGCTGAACTCCTGTAAGCTGGGTAAGCTCGAAGACAGGATTAGCATTAGTCTAGGAATGTTGTCAGAAATGGATAAACAAATCAAACCCGTCAAGAAAGATTGGTGGAAGCTAATAATAGATAGAACGACTAAGTAAATGCCAATCGTACTCTAACACAATTCTTGGCTAGAGAAGAAAAGTTTCATGAAGTAAGGAATGTATTCCAAACCAGCTCCTAAATATAAAGGACTCTTCAAAATTGTCGAAGTAAGGATGTTACACATGAATCTAATGAACAATATTTTTCGTGATTGTTTGGAAAAATTTGTGTTGGTTTTCCTCAATGACATTCTTATTTATTCCAAAAACGAGGATGAGCATCTTCAGCATCTTGGGTGGTTCTTCATCGATTGAGAGAATATAAATTTTATGGAAAATTATCAAAATGCACTTATTTTCAGAAAGAGGTGCAGTACTTGGAGCATATAATATCAGCTAAAGGAATAGCAGTGGATTCCACAAAGATAAAAACTATAGTAGAATGGCCAGTACCGAAAAATGTGCATGAGGTTAGAAGTTTCATGGGATTGGTTGGGTATTACTTGAAGGTTTGTAAGAAATTTCTCTAGGATCGCCCACCCCATTACCTCTCTTCAGAGAAAAGGAAAAAGATTTGAATGGACAGAGAAATGTCAAGAAGCATTTAATATGTTGAAGGAGAAATTAACAACTGCACCAATTTTGGTAGTACCAAACCCTAATGGTCGTTTTATAGTCATAACAGACGTGTCTGGTGAAGGATTGGGCAGAGTACTAATGCAACATGGGAAGGTAGTGGTTTATGAATCTTGGAAGTCAAAGCAATATGAGCAGAATTATGCACCACACGAACTGGAGCTAGCAGCTATTGTGCATGCCCTACAAATGTGGTGATATTACTTGTTAGGAAAGACTTTTGAACTCAAATCAGATCATCAAGGTTTAAAGTATATATTCACTCAGCCTAATTTAAAGTCTTCACAATTTCATTGAAAGCTCATCCAACTCACTCTGGAAGGCTTCTTGTACTTGGTCAAATACTGCTGCTATACTTGGACTATTAAGTTATTTCTCTTCAATTTCCACAAAAATGTCATCTTCTTCAAGGACACATACAACCTCTTCTTGGTCATGTTCAACAAAATTTTTACTCTCTTTTCTCACTACCGCAATATGGAAAAAGTCTTACCTTATCTGTATTTCAGTTTTCTCTTTCTTAAATGCTTCCTCCAAGAGCCTCTTTCTTTCTCTTGTCTACTCTTCCAATAGGAAACTCTTTACTCTTCCAACTATTTCATCCTCTTCATTTTCTCACCATGGAAGAATTTTTCTACACCTAATATTAAGCCACTCCCTATGTAACCTGCACACGCATTTCCAACCAAATTAGGGGCGTCCCTAGCAGGAGACATTTTAGGGATGCAAGATAGGTTGAAAACATTCCCACGCCATCCCCAATTTTAAAAAAAATTGAAAACATCCCAAGGACATTTATGGAAGC
Source organism: Sequoia sempervirens (assembly GCA_007258455.2). NCBI lineage: Eukaryota > Viridiplantae > Streptophyta > Pinopsida > Cupressales > Cupressaceae > Sequoia > Sequoia sempervirens. The sequence continues at coordinate 14,707 of VDFB02070628.1, forward strand.
CTCAAAAACAACAAGGGACAGCTAGTCTTCCCCTATGACCCAACTAGTTTTCATTCCATTTATTTTTTTATAACACAAAAGTAAAAAAAAAATGACCACACCCATTTACATAAAACCTAAACCTAAATAAAACATTATAACATTCAAAACCAAAAAAAGATCTCATTTGTGTCATTTTGCAAATTGTGAAGAGAAGATAAAAGAGCACAACTATGAGAAACCAACTGAAAGAAGGAAAGAGAAGTGAGTGTAGTCAGTCATAGTCATAGTCGGCTGGAGTCGTCCATAGTTGGTTGTATTTAAATAAAACTATAGTCAAATAGCAAATAATTCATACACTTGATGTCACATGTTTCGGGAAACTAAATCCTGATTAGTGATTTGGTTGTTACGAAGTGTCGCGACAGTTACTTTCTCAACCACCGCCAATGACTATATGTAATTGGTTCATTGCAGTCGGGAAATAACAATGCTATTCTAATGATGACATTATGCTATTGTACTTGCTATTAATTGAGGAATAAATGCATTATATGATTCTGTGCATTGTGTTTATGAATGATTTCTATACATGCTTTAAGTTCTGTAAGTTTCATCTATTTACACTCATAGTGCATTGAAGTTATCCCAACGAGTAAACATTCGGCGTTGTTGCCTAAGTGAAGTTGGTAAAATCACCCCGATGGGAGACTGGCATCATAATGGGTCAACCGACCGAGAAACTAGTGCAAGCAAACAAAGATAGGGAAGACACATTGACGAAGGATTTGGTGAACCTGTGGGACATCTCGTTGACATACGGAGGGAGGCTCTCAGGCAAGAGATCCCTCAGTCGGTCATATGGGAAAAGAAGACAAAATTTCCATCACTTGAGGTAAGTTCATTATTTTTTGTTTATTTTATGAAGTCTTGTGCATTTTTTTGGTCAAAATTTCAAATATTTAGGAGGTTTTTTTTGTTTGTTTGTATTCTATGTTTGCACTTGCGGCTGTCATTTACATTTTCAACCAATAAAAATGAGTGGCAGTGAGGGTAGTGAGGGTCAAGAAATTGAAATTCAACAAGCATGCCATGGAAGTTCTTCAAGGAATGTGAGTGTTTCAAGGACACCTAGTTCAGAAAATCCATTTCAATGCCCTTCTAGCTTTTGAAAAAACATGCAAAGGGCACATTCAACCCAAAAAAGCCTCTTTCACAAATTGCAACAGCCATAGACATTAAGAAAAAAGATATAGGGGGGAGTAGAGCGTGTGGCTATGTCATATTTGCAATAAGGAGTATAAGGGCAGCTACACAAGAGTTTACTCCCATATTTTCGGCATATCAATTGAAGGGGTAAAAGCATGTCAAGGCAGAACATTAGCTAAGAAGGCTGAGGTGACTATGTAACATGCCGATTGTTCAACAAAAGTAAATTCTCAAAGTTTTAACCTCAAGTAAACATCTATGTTCAAAACTCATAGCAATAAAAAATTTCTTCTATTTCAAAGACTAAAAGCAGATTTGAATGACACATAATTCAAACTTTCCATTTGCATTAAAATTGAAAATTACAATTTTTCCAATAAATTTCAAATCTCAAGAGAACATTTCTTGTATTACAACTTCCATAGAAATGGATATAAGACAACATACATAGCTCCTTGAGCTTCATTAGCACATGGTAACAAATGGTCCAAGAAATCCCTTGCAAATCTCGACCGCCAACTACTGAGGAGATGCATCACTCAAGTGCTTTTCCGCCAACCACGGACTCAAATGCGGTCCCCCGCACATCTACCACATATGGCAAGATGGCCCTACCCTTCGACGAAGAGATTGGTTGGTTAAACCCCATAACAAATAGCCTTCCTGAGCTTAGTGTTGTGCCCTACAATTCTAGAACCTAATCATATGGTAGCTACTACTACGAGTGTGAAAATATCGAACTAGAAATTGTCTAAAACTAGACACAAATAACTGATAGTGTAAACAGTGGCTACTTACACTACTTTGGCCAAAGTTTCATATAAAAAGTCGTCCATTCACCCACTATCCTAGCTCAATTTGTTTAATGACCATTCATGTACTATGCTTAGGCAATTCCCTCTATTGGGTAATCGTTAAACCCAAGAACAAACTATCACTTTAGACAACTACACATAGGAAATTCCCTCCATTGGGTAATCGTTAACCCCAAGAACAACCTATGTTTATAACATTCCTACTAAGTAAACACATTGCATGACTATAACCCTCATGGGTAATCTAATTTGATGGTAATCATTGAACTCTCTATAGTTCGGATACACAATAACTTGAAATGATCACAACATAAGCTATCCTAGCTTAGTCTTTCCCTAGTATATAATACTAAGAACACAATCACTCCTTATTATGGAGTATGTACAAACACTCAAGTAAGGTACATAAAAAGTAGAATATAATAAGACTCATTCAATAACACAATCCTTTTCCTATTCTTACAGTATGTACAAACACTCAAGTAAGGTACATAAAAGGTAGAATATAATAAGACTCATCCAATAACACAATCCTTTTCCTATTCTAACAAAACAATGCTCTTACCACACAAAACAATAACAGCATTCACCCTTTTCAAAAACATAAAGAATATGAGGGAAGAATAACATGCCTAATAAACGCTAATTCCAAAAGATATAAACTGACTTCCAAGCACAATTGACTCCAAGATTCAACTGCAATTCTCCAAACCACACTCAGAAATACTTCACAAAAACTCACTAAACTCACTTCACAACAACTCTCAGCTGACTCGATAATAATTCAGAATGCAAACAGCAAAATGTAAGTGAAAACAATGCATCCAAATGAAGTATCCTACACCCCTATTTATACAGAATTATGTGACTTCTTTGCCTATTAACAAGCTTTGCACATTGACACTTCTCAGTTATATGGTCGACTCAGCAAATTAACTTCAACTGGTGGCAGAATTCTACAACAATATTCATCTATTTACAACAGAAAATCGACTGGAATAGAGACAGCAAGAGTTTATCTCAGAAATGCAAGGTGAAAACCAACAGGTCGACTTCCAAATATACCAGCAAAACCAAGACTTATTCTACCTTTTACCCAGTCTTCTATCGCTGGATAATTCACAGTAATTTGGGCTTACTAAACATAATGCAGATTCATATTTTGGCGCCACCTAGTACTTTCCATAGTGCATTTTGGTGTTGCTGTTTAAAGACTACGTCAGCGACTAAATGGTATTCAAAACCTCTTTAAACTTGTTGAGTAAGCCTACAAACATTATGCGTTGTGATAGCAGATCGGTCAACTCACATTTAATGATCATTGCACTGCATATAGCGCTTACTTTATATTGTGATATCAATTATACATTGTGCGCAATACATGTTACTAAGTCTGCGCTTTATTTCTTTATGAATTCAGCGCTTTATAAATAATAAACAACGCTTGACAAAATCAGCATATACACACTTATATATATATATATATATATATATATATATATATATATATATTCATCAACCTCACATAAAACATTTATATCGTTCGATATATCGATAGCATATATTCATGTTATCATTTTAATATATATAAAGTCATATGTATATATATTTATATACATATATACATACATATATTGATATACACAATATGTGTGTATATGTATATATACATATATTCATATATACATTTGTTAATTCCATCAATAATACATATTTACAAAGTCATCAATAATATATATATATATATATGCATACGATGTATATTTAAATATATATATATATATATATACATGTCTTTTATCTATTTGATATTCTCATGCCCATGAGCAATCCGTCCATGAGCATGTGTAGGTACGTCTACTTACGTATACTCATGTACGTATTAACTCGTGTATGGGTTTACTATCGACATGTAAATGTATGCATATATATACATACGATGTATATATATATGTATCTTATCGATTGAATATAGAACATTTATGAAGAACTCACAATCACAAAAGAAACCTAACGATATCACAACAAGAACATTTACAACAATACATAAACCTTCGCAAATTCAACCATAACCAAAACTAAGGAATAACTTACCAATTTTCTAAACTACGACTCAACTGGACCAACCTATATGTGTGTGTGTGAAAAAGCTCAATTAGGCTTCGTTTAGGGGTTAACCAACCAATCACTTCTCTTGAGTGATACTTCCCCTCCTTTTGGAGGCTTGATCCCTGCATCTGCATCCAACTTAAAACATTGCAATGGTAGTTAGTTGTTCATCAAATTGATCATTTGCATATAACCATTTCATAAAAAGAATATCAAATCAATCATTTTTAACATTTAATCATAACATCAATTCATTTTAACTTCCTTTCATCATTTTCCAAACAATATATAATCGAATTGCAAACACATGTTTTTCAATCAGAAATACAAGCACATCCATTTATTCAATATTTTAACCAACCATAGTAATGGTAAATAGGTAAAAACACAATGGGGTGTAGCAGACTAGGTTGCACATGGAGGGTGAAGCAAAAAAAAAGGAATGCCAATGGAGTGTTTCTAGCTTAGTGAGTCATTATCTAGTACTACTTCAATTAAATCTAAAAGTGTTGAGATTGAGAGTCTAGAAGAAAATAAAATGTCCATTAATGTTGAAAGAATGTTTATCATGCAATCATGAGATGTAGCCAATAGTTTTGTAGCCAAATTTTCCTATGCTAATGCCATACCATTTCATATGGCACACTCCCCATTATTTAAACAAATATTGAAAGATGCACTTGTTGTTGGTCCTTCATATGTTCCCCTTGGAGATTATAAGCTACACACCTCCCTCAATAAGGAGTATTCCAATGTGATGCAAGGGCATCCCAGAGAATCATACCGCAACAACCATTTTTCCCTTGCGGAGTGGAACAAAGGCAAAATGAGAAGTCTACAACAACATACCCAAGTGATTGCTCTCATGGCACTACAATCCAAGAGAACTCTTCATTAGAAGATTGCCCCAACGATCAATTTGGACCCAAACCTATTGGAGGTGACGTGTGGAGCCTTCCCATATCTTGCGGAGTTTTCATGGCTCATTATAGGATGGATATAGAGCAAGACCAATCCCAATTGGGTCTGCACCCATCCACACTTACGTTTGATACTTCTTCAGTTCCTTGGGGCCGACCTACATGCTTCATCGAACCTTGGACTTGGGACTTAATTGAGGTCGACGCAGATCGCTCCTAACTCTTGTAGATATTATATAATCACTCTCTGAATTTAGTAGAAAGGTAGAGAAGTATGATATGGAGTTGGAGGCTAGCATATTAGATTCTAAAATGGATTCTACATATAGTAGTAATTAAGCCCATGATGGCCCATGAGCCAACAGGCGAGGCCTATGGAGCCTATTGTAATTCGCATTTGAGAAAGCTTATGGGCATATGTGTTTGTGTTTTCAATCAATAAAATTGCATGTTATTTTCAATTGTCTGTGTTATGTTGAATTTTGTTGCAACAATGGACAATCCAACCCAGACCCTCTATCCTTGATTGCATCACATCGTGAGTATAGTAATGGAGGATTTGAGACAAATTTCGATAAGGGATGGATGCTCTATCATTATGGAACTCATCAATGTCATTGTCACATGTCCAACAAGCTCTTATTTTCTTAGAGTTATTGATTGTTTGAGGAAGATGAGGGATTCAAAATTCCAATTTCAGATTTTGAAGGATGCCATAGAAGAGGTTGGACCTTCTAATGCTATACAAGTAGTGACTGATTCAGCCCGTGTATGCAAGTTAGTTGAACAACACATTGAAAGACATTGGAAAAATAGATTAGGTGAAGGGAGTAGTGTCAGAAGCTAGAGGCACTCAAATTTTCATTTTCAATCATTACATATGAAACCTGCACAAAGAATGAGCAGCCTACACCAAATCAGTCCAAATTGTAAATAACTTTATTGTATAGTTTTAAGTTCATTGTCTGTTTAGATGTTATGTGATAGGCTTGACTCTATTGCCCTCAGATAAAACATTGATCGAATTTTTCCCAAAGATTTTGAAGTCCTCATATGGCCCAATTTTGTACCAAGGTCCCCAAAGAAAACCATTTGTGGTACTTGTTGTGACCTAATCACACATCGCCCCATTGCAAATGGGGACCCCCTTCTTTAGTCGTGTCCGGTGTCTTAGTGTTAGAGTTGGTTCTAGCATTAGCTTCAGTTTCTTTGAGTCTCTTTCGAAGCAGAGATGGGTCGGCACATTCAAGCTCTGGGTTTGAGTTAAAATCTGTCAAGATTTGAGATGGTTGAGTAGGTCAGGTCAGTGCTCGAAGGGTCAAATGAAGTTTCTAACGCCACAGGAGTGTTCAAAAGGGTTGTTACAGTAAAAATGACTGTTCAACGGGCAAATTCGGACAACCTTTCTTTTTTGTGCTTTTTGCTTTTATGCTTTTTCGAAAGTTCCATTTTTGGCATTTTGGGACCAATTGGGGATTTACTATTTTTAGAAATTTTTCTTTTTTCTATTGTTAGTAATTTCTATTTTTAGAAAGTGCCAAGGTTAGGCTTTCAGGGTATCAAGGCAGAAAACCTATAAAGTCTGCCCCAAACAAGAAGAAATCTTCCTCAAGCTATGGAGTTTGCCCATGATGGAAAATCCAATTGAATTCTTGAAAAATCTAGTTGCAAGGTAAAATCCACTTGGACTAAAATCCATCGAAGATGAAATCCACTAAAAATGATGGAAAATCCAGCCAAAGTTCGCCCACCTCCAAGAGTAAAATCCAGTTTGATGAGGTAAAATTCCAGTTGGGTGAATATGTCTAAAAGTAGAAATTCAACTCGAAGTGGATAAAATTGCTTAAGGGAAATGATAGAAAATCCAGTTAAAACCTCAAGAATTCCATGTTGAAGTTTTCAAAATCAAAAATACCCCCTTAAGGTAAGAAATCCGCTTGAAATGATGAAAAATCCAATTGAGGGGCGTATTTCCCAAGAAGAAACCCACAAAATTGACTAAGGCATGAAGTTTACTTGGAGAAGGAAGGAAAATCCAGTTCCAAAATCAAATATTCCACATAAATGTCGATTTTCCTAAGCAAGCTAAAACAAAAATAACTTTGAGTTTTTTTTATTATTTGAAAACTTCACAAGCAAGCAAAGAGGGCGCCCAAGGAAAAAAATCAAAAAGAGGATAAGTTTTCTTCATGTTTTTCTTAATAAAGCAACCAATCATGAGGGAGGTCGAATTCTGTGAAAAAGGAAAGGTTTTGCTTATAAAAGGAGACGCTTGAAGTGTCATTTTCATTCAACACAAGTTAAAACTTTTCTCAACAAGCTGCAGCACAGCCATAGGCGTCTTTTTATATTTTGCATGAGGTGCAAATCTGATCAGTGTAAGCACAAGAAGCCAAATACATTCTCAAAATTCCAAGTTTTTCAAGCTTCTACAGGTTCATAAGCTGCGAATTTGGAGAAGAAAAAGAATTTAAATCTTAAGTTTGTAGATAAATTCCAGTTTCGATCTCACAAATTCCAGTAAAATAACTAAAATTCTCTGAATATTCTTGAAAGAACAAGGGTTGGTAATAGGAATTCATTTTTGTTTGAATTTATTTTCTAATCAACCCTTGCATTAGAGTTTTGGAATTCTAAATCAATTAATTAAAGCACTTGCCCAGCCTTAAGATTTTAAGTATAACGCCTTCTTTACAATTAATGCATGTTTTCTAACTTCAAGCTCATGTCTACATCAAAGAATGTTGGAGGAGGGGTTAGAAAGAATCAAGTCAACGAGGTTCTCAAAGGATTTTATCCAAAATCCCAGTTATCATCTAAATGGAAGAAAGTTGGAGGCACCAACTTTGAGCAATTCAACGTAATTCAACACAAGAGAAGAATGTTTGGCACCCAAAATGAAATGCCTACGCCCATAGCAACAAACATGATCAAATGTGAACTTCATCAAGCAGTTGGTTTTCCACCTACAGTTCAATGTAGTGAGTTGATAGTTGAATACGCTAGAAGATATGATCCACAAGCACGATCCATCAAAGCATCTAATGGGAATACTTTGGCTTATTTTACTGAAGACTCAGTTAGAGAAGTGTTTGGCATTCCTTGTCGCCACAAGATGTTGAGCAGAACTCAAGAGGAATCAAAAGCAATGCTTGATCAAGCGAAGGAGGCATGTATGGATATAGTCAACACTAATTGGGTCAAGGAACCAAAGAAGCATCGCTCTAAGTTACCCAAGAGACTGATTTGCACTGATTTCAAAGAAGAGTATAGTGACATGATCCATATGTTGAACAAAGTTATGGGTACTCAAGGGGCATTCTTTGAGGTTTGGATGTTCCCATACGTGGAAGAAGTTGTATTGGGAATGGAAATGATAAATTGGGCTAAACTGATAAGTGACAATATTGACATCCAGCTAAGAAATCTAGAGAAAACAAAGACCTACATGAGTTCCTACATAGTGTACATCCTAGCCCAGTTTACAAAGTATAGAGGGTTAATCTGCAAAGAAGAAGTGAGGCCTCGGAGTAACCAATTCAAGGCATATGATTGTTACCCTCAACTACAATTGCACCATAAAGAAAATTACAAGATAACCAATGATGCATTTCTCATGTACATCACTCGGCTACTTCAAGGAGGAATCCATAAGAGGCTATCCAAGGAGGCTATGGCGTTGTTGGAAAAGTTTGGATCATGGTTCATTCAATTTCCAACCTTCACATATTTGAGGATCCACAGATTTGCAAAATCTCCATACAAACTCCCACGGTACTCTACAGACAAGGTGGTCATGCTTGAGGTTACTAGACAGTTGGTTCACTTGGATTCCATCCAGAAGAAAGAAAATAAGCAAGGAATGCATTTTCCTATTTTGATAGGGAAGAATTTGAAGTTTTCCCTTCGTTGCAAGCAGCCAAGGCAGCCAAATCAGAATTGCAATTTTATAAATTGGGCATGTATAAACCAAGGTCATATTTTGATCCATACTTGAGAGTTCATGGAAAGAAGTCACTTCATGTAATGCAAATAGAAGACTACTGGTCCAACTTAGTAGATGAGTATGGAGTAAGAAAGATGTGGTCTAGAATTCCAATAGATCTTGTGAAGAGGTGCAACTTGTTCCCTGTTCTAGACCAGGTGAAGGACAACGGAGAGTATGTACATCCCCAATTTGAACAAGAAAAGAATAAGCCCATCTTATTGCCGAATTGGACACAGCTAAGTTGGCAGATTTGAGTGTATTAATGAAAGATATTATAGCTAGTTCTAGGGAGTGGGTAGATCACCAAATCAGGAGATTGAGACAAAAAGGTATCTCCCTTACATACGCCAAACTAAGCAGTGTAGGAAGTCAGGGTGAAGCAGCTGATTTTAGCAGAGGGGAGGAAGGTCTTAGGAAACTTCCAAGTTCAAGTAAAAGGAAAGTAGTGACCAAATATCTTCAAGCAAAGGCAAAAGAGATAGCAAGTGAAGAGTCAGGGATCAAGAAGCAAAAGGTTAACGCAACTCCATCATCTTCAAGCACGCCATCCATCAGGGTAATGGAAGAGGCGTCTATTGCTGAATGTGAATCAAATCATGAACAAGGAACTGAACTTCAAGAGGTAGAACAGTTGGAACCTCTTCAGGAACAAACCTTCACAGATTGCTTGGAGGGAGAGGATACGCTTACGATTGAAGACATGGAAGGTATTGAGATCGTAGAAACCAATGAAGAATTGGGTGATGAGATAATTTCTGCCTTAAAGGGGATAAATGATGATATTTAGCTAGAAGATGGGATGGAATTATCTACTATACCGGATTGGTTGACCGAAAGCCCGATGAAGAAACCCAAGCCAGAGAATGAAATTCAGCCAATTGAAAGTATGCAAGACTTCTTGGAAAGGATTGGTAAAGCTAAGATACCAAAGAAACCTAAGAAGTATTCTCAAACCACTAGAGATGGTACAGGATCTAGGATCCTATAGGTAGCAGTTCCAAAATTTGATAAGCCTAGGGACCAAATTACCCCCACGGATTACAAAGTTACAACACTTGACATTGGACCAACTACAATAGAACAAGACTTTCATGAGCTAGCTGATACTTCAAGGGCTATTAAAGAAAAATTTGACAAAATAGAGGAGAAGAAAGAAAGACTGGAAGTAGAGAATTTGAGACTAATAGAATTTATCCAACAAATAACAACCCCACTAAGGCAAGAGAATGAGGCTTTCATTCCACCGTCTTGTTGGCAAGAGACATTGCAATTATGCTTTGGTGTTGTCATTGGTGGAAACCCTAGTTGGTGATTGGATCCGCATGACATCATTTGCTTATACCGACAGTCAGATTGAGGACAATCAGGAAGAACAAAGCATCCGACAGTTTTGAGATCATAGATTCACTTGCAGATTTCCAGTTGTTATTTTGAGTTGTGGATCTCACGAAAGGTTCATCAGTGTATTTCTTGTGTTATCCGGAAATCTTAGTGCCTCGTACCAAATCATGTGTAAGTTTGGTGATCCGGTTGATAATTTTTTGTTCATCAGTATTTTGGGGCCGACTCAGTTGATATAATGTGTTGCGGATATTCAAAGAATGCTTATTCGAATATTTTTGTGTTTGATCATTATATTTTGGGTCCAAGCTAGGTTGTGATTGACCATTGTGGATGCGCATTGGATAATTCTTAAGATTTGAGCCGACAGTTGTTAATATTTTTAAGTTTTATTGAAGCCGACTTGTTGCGATTAAATTGTTAGTCGCAGATATATATGTATGATCCATTATATCATTTTGGTGTTTATGTGTGGTGTGTCGATGCGTATTGCGAATATAAGAAGAGTGTTAAAGAGATTTTATGCACAATTTCACTTGAACATAAGGATTTTGTGGTGCGAGTCGGAGCAAAGCAGAGCAGAAGTTCAATATCAGTCAGAAGGACAAAAGATCGACAACTGAGCCTAGCTGGAACTGTAATTAAGCATTTGTAGATGTTATTCTTTCAGTTCATTCTCTTGGATCTAATCTAAATCTTTGTAAGGCAATGTGCCTTCCCATTTTGAATAGTGAGTTCTAGGCAGTGTGCCTGAATGCAAGTGCATTCTCATTTTGTAAACTTCTTTTTGAGTATACTTAGATTATATTGTGGATTTGCCATCCACCGTGGTTTTTCCCCTAACAGGGTTTCCACGTAAAAAATCCTTGTGTTATGGTGTTGTGGTTATTTGCTTTCTGTTTCTGCATATTTCTTTTGGTTGAATGCTTAAAGTGGGTTAATGATCAGAATAACAAAGTTGATTTTTGCACTGATTCACCCCCCCCCCTTCTCAGTGTTGCTTGTTTCCAACAATTGGTATCAAAGCTAGTTCCTCGAAAGAAGTCTAACGGCTTGGGGAGATCTTGGAAAGTTTTTTCAATGGATGCAAGCAGTCTTCGACAACAACTTATGGTGGCCTTGGATGATCTTGACCAGTCAAAATCTAAGAACCGAGAATTGAAAGAAAATCTTGAGAGTGCAGAAAAACTCATTCAGTCATTGAAAGACAAAATCCATGAATCAAGGGAGAAAAGAAAGGAATTATGTCAGCTCAATCAGAAGAACAGAAGCATGGAAGATGAACAACTCAGTCATGCCTTGAAGGAGAAAACAGAAGAATGTGAAAAAATTTCCAAAGAAAATGCTGCCCTGAAGCGTGAGATGGAATCTATCATGATGAAGATGACCAAGGAGATTGAAGAAAGAAAGAAGAATGAAGAAAAGCTTGCTCAATCCTTGAAAGAAAAATCTGAACAATGCAGTCGATTGGACAATGAATTGGAAAAATTTAAAAACAATGAGGAAGTGCATGAAAAACAGCTTGATGATCTCAGAGATGAACTTACTGCTGCAAATGAGTACAAGGAGAAATTCAAAACAAGCTCAGCCAAGCTTGATGAACTGATTAAAGGTCAGAGGACTGATGGTGACAAGCGAGGTCTTAGCTATGAGGAAGGTGAAAGTTCCAGATTTGGACAAAGGAACTCTGGACAAAGGAATTCCGAACAAGGAAGATTCCGGCAAGGAAATCAAATAAATGGAGCTAGAAGGAATCCGGTGAGACAACCAAATGCTCAGAGATTCAATGGTTATTGTTTTGCTTGCAATAAATTTGGCCATATGGCTTCTCAATGTAGAAGCAGGATGAATCCAAGTGGACCATCATTCTTAGGTTAGTGCTTTAATTGTAACAAGTTTGGTCATAAGTCCAATGAATGCAGAAATGTGATGAACAACTTTCATAGAGATATAAGATGTTATGCATGCAATAGACTTGGGCATATTGTTAACCAATGCAGATCAAAACGAAATCAGTGGAACAATTGATTTGAGCAAAGAAATGTTGTGTGTTACAACTGCAACAAATTTGGCCATATTGCTAGATTCTGTTGGAACAGAAGAGGTTCGGTAAGACAGAATACACAGCAGGATGTCAAAGGAAAAGGGAAAGTTACTACAGATGTGATCAGGAGGCAAATGCAGAATAAATGGGTGAAAAAGAATCCTTTTGTTGAAGGAAATACGCCAGCACCAGAATCTACCTCTGGTAATTCCTCCGGGAATTAGTTTTAGGCCTTTGGCCTAGGGGGAGTTGTCAAGAAAATCCTTTAACCCCTTGCAGGCAATTGATACTAGAATGTGGACCAGTCCAGTAGGTGGATCAATGCTTTTCAGATGTTGTCTAACCCAATTGGAGGCAGTATTGTAGAGTTTTGGAGATCCACATAAGAATCATCTATCTTAGTACATGGAAACAGGATAACCAGATGAATTAGGGTAAAGGCATTTATTGCGACAAAAAATGGTTAGGTGTGCGGACGATAAAAGAACATTTTCATCCTTCATTTATCACTTTGCATTTTGGAGGAAAGCAGTTTGAAGAGCCCTAGAGTGAACTTTGTTGAAATGTGGAGAGATTCAAAGCGTGAAGAAGAATCTACAATCAAACCTTGATCCGACAGAAAGGCATTTATTGGAAAAACCTATCAATTTGTGAATTTGCAATCATGCCCACTCCTCTGGTAGTCGAAGTCAAGGACAAACCTGTAGAAACCCTAGTTTCCCCCTGACACTGATTCTGACTGAAGTTTTATGTTTTTCTGACGTTTTTGGTTTTTTTGCAAATTTTGAGTTTTTAATGCAATAAATGAAAGGTACGGCTTTTCTTGAAAATGATAATAAATTCCTTAAAAATGCTAGATGAACAATATGTGTAGAAAATACAATAGAGAATGAAGGCGTTTCATCTTTTATTCATTTGAGCTCAATACAATATAGATCGGCTAACATGCAAAGAGAAAATAATGATTTTTATTGGTAAAAACCTGGTAACCAGCAAGCTTGAAGATTTGTACGGCTGCAACAAAGAATGAAGCTTTCTCCGGTCTGAAGATCCCAAATGCCTCCAGCAACCCCAGCGCCCACACAGGTGAAGACTGGCGTCCCAAGTGATAGGCGTTTTCTTCAAGAAGCAAAACACGCCTTAATGAAACAGTACGGCCCAGGTACAGTATGGTACGGCCTGCTGACAGCAGCAAATAGAATTTGTACGGCCTCCCTCTGATGTCTCTGAAAGATGAAGAATATATGCGCCCAGATAATAGATGCCTTCTGAATGATGAAATGTGCTGAAGCTCTGTAAATAATAAATGCTCTGAAGATCAATGATTTCCTTTGTGTGAGAAAACCTCTGCTGGCAATAGATCAAGTGTTATTTCACACTCTCTGAATTGCTTTCCGCTGGAGATGGCTCGTTCCCCAAGGAAGTCGAGTTCAAACCCTAAAGTCTGTGCTCAGATCAATTTGATCAGTTCTCAAAATCCAATAATCACATAATGGCTCAAAACCCAAGGCAAATCCACTAATAAGCTGAAAATGTGCGATTTCTAAGAATAGGTTTTAATAAAATATTCACATTTTAATCTTTTAATATTTCAATAGTCTCGTGAAATATTTCATAATAATCGCATTGCCAAACGCCCCTTTTGATGATGGGCGCACCCCTCAAGGCAAATCAACTTAAGTTATAATATAACATTATAACTTTATATTATAAATCATTAAATAATTAATATTTAATCAATACAATTAAATATTAATATTCGCTACTATCCTGACATCGATCCGCCCCGATGCTAACGAACTCAAGTGATTCCGGATGCCGTAAAGCCATAAGCCCGCTAAAAATAGCAGGGTCCACATCACCGCCAGAATCGCTAAAAATAGCAATTACAAAAAGAATCGAGCCAAACCCTGGATCAAACTCGCAACTGTCAAGCAGCCCGGCGACCTCTATCCTATCGTCACGAGGTCGTGTGATAGGCCAATCCCAGACTCGAGATGTCAATGAAGGGGACATGACCCCGTCCTAAATTCAAATGGCATCCCTATAAGTCTGTTGAGACCAAGCCCTTAGGAGCGTTTTCGTCTATACCGTACGGAGTATTGCATACAAAAGATATTAGAGCTTATATACATGCCAATATTGAAGAATTAGGAAGTTATCAAATGATGAATCTATATTCCCATCATATAATTGGAGAGGATTTTACTGTAAAGCCAGAATTTACAACCCTAGAAGAGAAGTTCACGCAGTTTGCAAAATTTCCCATATTTGAGGAAAATGAATGGGTGTGTTATATTCTGAGTCGTGTTCATGCCGAATTCATGTGGTTGGAAGTGCCATTCAAAATTGCAAAAGAGGCTATATGTGCAGTCACGAGTCTGAATTCCACTGGTAGACTTCCAGTCTTGAAATTCGTGAAGAATGAGGTTACTGAGGCAACAAGTGCTCAATGGGATAGAAGGGAAATGACAATAGAAGATATTGCTGAAGTGGATGTAAAATTTGCATCAATGGTCATTGGCTACAAGATCTACCATTCTAGCCAGGATAATTTTGTATCCGATATGGCCATTTATGCAGCTTACCAGATGGTAAAGGAAAATGTAGACTATGACTTGTGCGAGCTGCTCAAAAGTCAGTTGATGGAGAATTTGGGAAAGATCAAGAAAGATAAGAAGAATACTTTCAAATATGGTAATCTGCTATTGTGTTTATTTTTCTATTTCATGGATGAGGTTCCGGGTGTTGGAAAAGTACATTGGAAAAATGATGAGCCTATAGCTGTTCAAATAAGGAACATGTTGTTTGGAATTCATGATCGTCAAGTTAAGAATACTACCCTCTGGGGGTACTTCAAAAATTTCCAGAATATGATGCATGCCAGGGAAAGAATTCCCACTTCAATTGTGGAACAGTACAAAGATACTATCTGCTTCATGGTGGATATTGATCAATGCCATATGGAAGCTGCTAATCCCAGAACAATATGGATCATGCCTATGGGATACGAAGTAGAGGAGAACATTCTGACGATGTATGCAGAACACTTGTTGAGTTCACCGTTGGATCCAGGAGAAGAGAGGTTTGGAAATTATGCAGAGAAAAGTATGCAGGGTCATGTGGACTTGAAAAAAACCAGTGATAGCCAGAAGGGTAAGAAAAGAGGTTGAAGTTTTTGCAGAAAATATGGGCATACCTGTAGAGAAATTGAAAGAGTTTAATGGTAAAAGACTTAGTTGGTTGAAGGAAGTGATTGCAAGGGATAAGAATCTGTTAGCCACCTACATGAAGAACATTCAAGGTTCTATATCTAAAGCTAGAAAGCCCTATAAGGCGTGTTTAGTTTTGTCTGAATTCACTGAAGGTAATGAGAAAAAGGTGAAGGATCTTGAAAATCAATTGGCTATTATTTCTGATGTTTTTGATCCATTAGCTAGTGATGTGGCTCAGCAAGAAGGTCAAGTAACATCTCTACTTGACAAAATAAGATGCTTGAAGAATGAATCTGACAGGATTGTTGGGAGAGTAAGTGAACTCAAAGGACTAATTAGTCCGAAGATTGAGATAATAGTGAGTGCTTTGAAGGAAGCAAAAGTTGTTGTGGAAGTTAGTGACCCAGTGAACCGAGAATCTGCAGAAGCTCAATCCTACTTAATGTGTGGTCACATAACAGTTTTGGAAAGTCTCAAAAAGGTTTGCGACAAAAATTTAATAGTGTTGAAACAGGATTTTGCAAATATTTTCAAACTTTTGTAAGTTACAAGTTCACGCCTATACAGTTTTGGAATTTTATTTCGGTTTCCCCAGTTTTTGCCATTGATGTCAAAGGGGGAGAAATGTACAGTGAAAAATGTGTATTTATCTTAGGGGGAGTTTCTTTTTTGAAGATTATTTTTGAAGTTTTGAAGTGGCAGTGTAATTCATATTGTTTTTGATCCGACACTTAGTCATTTTTCACTAAGTGTTGCCATCAATGCTAAAGGGGGAGATTGTTGGCAAGAGACACTGCAATTATGCCTTGGTGTTGTCATTGATGGTAACGCTAGTCGGTGATTGGATCTGTATGACATCATTTCCTTATACCGGCAGTCAGATTGAGGACAGTCAGGAAGAATAGAGAATCCGACAGTTTGGTGATCATCAATTCACTTGCAGATTTCCAGTTGTTATTTTGAGTTGTGGATCTCATGAAAGGTTCATCAGTGTATTTCTTGTGTTATCCGGAAATCTTGGTGCCTCGTACCAAGTCATGTGTAAGTTTGGTGATCTGGTTGATACTTTTCTATTTATCAATATTTTGGGGCCAACTCAGTTGATATAATGTGTTGCGGATATTCAAGGAATGCTTATTCGAATATTTTTGTGTTTGATCATTATGTTTTGGGTCCAAGCTAGGTTGCGATCGACCGTTGTGGATGCGCATTGGATAATTCTTAAGATTTGAGCCGACAGTTGCTAATATTTTTAAGTTTTATTGAAGCCGACTTGTTGCGATTAAATTGTTAGTCACGTACATATATGTATGATCCATTATATCATTTTGGTGTGTATGTGTGGTGTGTCAATGTGTATTGCGAATATCAGAAGAGTGTTAGAGCAATTTTATGCACAGTTTCACTTGCGCATAAAGATTTTGTGGTGCAAGTTGGAGCAAAGCAGAGCAGAAGTTCAGTATCAGTCGGAAGGATTGAAGATCAACAACTGAGCCTAACTGGAACTGTAATCAAGCATTTGTAAATGCTATTCTTTCAGTTCATTCTCTTGGATCTAATCCAAATCTCTGTAAGGCAATGTGCCTTCCCATTTTGAGCAGTGAGCTCTAGGCAGTGTGCCTGAATGCAAGTGCATTCCCATTTTGTAAACTTCTTTTTGAGTATACTTAGATTATATTGTGGATTGACCATCCACCGTGGTTTTTCCCCTAACAGGGTTTCCACATAAAAAATCCTTGTGTTATGGTGTTGTGGTTATTTGCTTTTTGTTTCAGCATATTTCTTTTGGTTGAATGCTTAAAGTGGGTTAATGATCAAAATAACAAAGTTAATTTTTGCAGAACACTGATTCACCCCCCCCTCTCAGTGTTGCTTGTTTCCAACACGTCTTCCCTTCCTCAAGAATTTGTTGACAGCCTTGAAACAATGAGAGTTACAAGCCAAGCAACCAGAAGATGGGTTAAAAATATCTCAAAGCAAGTGGAGCAATTCCTAGAGAGGTGTGTTCGAACTTATGATAAATCAGTTTTGCTTGTAATTGAAATTTGCCAGGTGGAAGAGAGTTGGGAGGATTTCCATAGAAGACAAGGTGATACGTTGCCTAAAGGCACTAAAGGAAAGATCTATGCAAGTGTTGGTTCAAGAAGGTGTTATTGATAATGGAGCTTCTTATGACTTCAACAAATGGTATTGTTCTTTGCTAGCGAAAAAGAAAATATATGATGAGATGAAAGAAGAATGTGCTGGTATGCAAAACTCTCTTGGAAAGATACAGCGTAGGATCCTCACATTGCTTGAAGGATTGACAGGGCAGGAGGCCCATGATACAGATGGTTTGGATTTGGAAGGTTTAAAGGAAAATGTGACAAATGTTTATTTTAAAGAAATGGAGATTATTAATGAAAATCAGCTGGATGATATGTCATCCCTCTTGATCTTTATGGACAACTTTCAGAGGCAAGAAGGTAAGTGGGAGAACACTTTTACTCAATGCATTGAAGCCTTGGATGTAATTGGAGTGCAATTGGATACTTTACCAAACATATCAATGGAGGAAATCGATCTAGTGATGACAAAGTTTCTTGCATTCGTAGCCAGAGATCAAGCCAAGGGGAATTGCATTTTGGAGTCTTGCTTACTTAATTAGCTTGCGAGGTGTCAGTGTTTTCCATACTCCAAGTGGCTCATCTTCCTTGTGCCATGTGTCCCAAAAGTTAGTTATGCTTTTCTAAGTAGGGTTTCTGGGAATAATCTTGGCCGTTGATCTCAAATCAATCTGGGTCGTTGCTTTGTAATTGGGGTGCCTATATAAACCCTTCTCATTTTATTTGTTCAGAGACTTGTGAAATTGTTGCTAAGAGCGCTATCAAAATAATAATTAGACCTCATTGATGAGCATTTGTTAGTTTGAAAGTTTGCATGGTTTCATATTTCCTCAATAAAATAGATTTGTTTTCAGCAATTTTGAATGAATGAAGGATTCATAGTGTTGATAATGGTGAAATTAGTTCATACCTTTTTCAATTGAATGATTTTCAATTTGATGTGTAAGGTTAGTCTGAACTTTAAATTACTAAACTCGAATTCTATTACTTATGTTCATTGTTCGAATTGATGATGGTCTTGAGTAATAGGATATCATTGGTGAATCCCGTTGAAGATTGCACCATCTTTGTCTAGTTGTTGTAGTCATTGTACTTGGCAAAGCAAAGATAGGTTTGAATTTCACCATCCAACACTTGTCTCTTGAGTTCATAGGAATAGTTTAGAATTAGTCTAGTCTCTAAAACCTTTATCCTTTTTTATTTTATTTTCAAAATCGACAATAGTAAGATCTCAACACTCGTAGACAATAGTATTCATATTCCAAAGTGTTGAAAAGTTGTTGCAAGAGTCTTAAAGGAAGAAAGATTGAACCAATAAATTGAGCGTAAGTCCTGTTGGTGTACATTTTATCATCCACCGAACACAGAATAAAATGTCCAAAGACACTCTATCCTCTCTTGAACAAAGTCACCGAGTATGCTAAGATTGCGAGAAGATCATATGGCAACTCCAAGGTTTCTTTCATCGCGTCATGCATGTGGATAAGTTCAATGGACGTTGTGATATCTCGATAATACACAAAGGGACTTACGCTAGGCAATTTCTTCACAAGTTCGAGACTTAGACGGATTTATCATTAAAGGCTTCTTCGTTTGGGACTTGTTGAGACCTAATTCACACCTCGCCCCATTGCAAATGGGGACCCTTGTTGTTTGCCTTTTAGGGTTTTGCTTTCGTGTGCCTCGTTTTGTCTGCTCTTCGTCTGGGGGTTTTGAGTCTAAATTTTGAATGGTCACCCGAGTCAAGCAAGTGAGTTTAGCCCGGATCATTATATAAACGTCGCCATCGCGCTTAGAAGGCCTAGGAGACGACGATCGACTGTCATTTCGGTCAATTCCAACACCTCCCAGTTTTTAGGGTTTTTCACCCCAGACCCCCTATTTTTTAGGACCTACTTTTTTGGCACTTTTGGGCAATTTTGGGATCCCTATTTTTTAGGGTCTATTTTGGAAAGTTGCTATTTTTGGAAAATTTCTATTTTTACAAAGTTTTTATATTTGGAAAGGGCTCGAGTTTCAAAAATCCACTCAAAAGTTCGAAAAGATCAGCGAAACTCTCAGAAAATCGATTCGAAAATTTTTTGAAATCATGGCTAAATTCTGGAAAATCACTGAAAAAGTTAAAAAATCTGGAAAAATCTTTCAAAAATCACAGAAAAAGTTTAAAAATCTGGAAAATTTGCTTGAAAATGATGAGAAATCTGGTGAAAATCACAGAAAATTATGGGAAAATCACTGGAAATGATGAGAAATCTGAGAAATCCAAGGAAAGAATCTGGAAATCTGAACATTCATGGCAAGTTGGTGACTAAGATTCATGGTGAATATTGCCTAAGTATAGAGGAAGTCAATGGTGAATACCTTCAGCCAGACAATGGTAATGGCAAGAATGAATGCCAAGTCCGCCCAAGAAAGAAGTGTCAATGACAGGCCATACTATGAAGTCCGCCCTCCAATGGTTAGACAAATGATGAAGTCTGCCTTTGGACAAATGCTAAATGGCTAGACATTCAATGAACTCCGCCCAGCAACATGAAGATAATGGCAGGACATTTTACCAGGTCCGCCCTCCAATGGTTATACAAATGATGAAGTCCGCCCTTGGTCAAGATTGAAATGGCATGCAAACAGCTGAAGTCCGCCCTATCAATGGCAAGGAAACTAGCAAAGTCCGCCATGTTTAAGTGTCCAATGGCAAGGCCATGAATGAAGTCCGCCCTTGTGTGGCAAGGTAAAAATTGGCAATGGCAAGGAAAACTATGAAGTCCGCCCTCAGCATAAGGCTAAATGGCAACCAATCTGATGAAGTCCGCCCTTGTTAATAAAAGTCATGGCCAAACATTGAAGGAAGTCCGCCCTTGGAAAAGAGAAAAATTGTCTAAGGCAATGGAGCAATGGCTAGCCAAAAGCCAAAGTCCGCCCTCCAAATGGCTAGCCACAAGCCAAAGTCCGCCCCATGTCTAAATATTAAGTGGCAAGAGATAAGTCAAAGTCCGCCTTGAATGGACAAACATAAGCCAAAGTCCGCCGTAGACATAAAATGAATGGCAAGCTGTGAGAGAAAGTCCGCCCCTTGAGCAAAAGATAAAATGGCTAAGGCATAGCCAAGAAAAAAGGAAGTGGCAAGAGAATCAATGAAGTCCGCCCTAAGCCACATCTTAAATGGCATACCAAAAGCTAAAGTCCGCCCCAAGACAAAGTTAAGATGGCAAGAAATCTGATAAAGTCCGCCTTTGGAGATGGCTAATAAATGAATGAAGTCCGCCTAAGCTTGAGACTTGATGGCCTAAACATGAGCTAAGTCCGCCATGTGAAAATTAAAAATTTTGCCTAAGTATGGGCTTTGGAAAATGTTAAAATATGCTTGAAAATTTGCCTAAGTCCAAACATCAAAATGTCTAATGCCAGATGATTCAGGAAAATGAAATAAATTTTGGCCAAACAACTTTGGAAGATTAAAAATTATGGCTAAATAAAGTTGGACGTGGCTAGATAAATCATGCCAAGATGAAATAAATTTTGCCAATAATTTTGGACGATTAGCCTTATGGCAAAATAATTTTGGACGAGAAGGAAGTTTATGGCCAAATAAAATTGGACGTGGCTAGGTAAATTTTGGAAAAAGAAAGAAATTCACAGCCAAATAAATTGGACGATAGAGATTATGGCAAGAAAATTGGACAAAATGAAAATTCGCCTAAGGCATTGGCAAGGAAAATTTCGAAAATCAAATTGCCTTAGATAAAATAATTCGCCATAAAACGAACGGGTTAGAAATGACACATGGAATAATTATTTTAATTATTTTAATTATTCATTTTCCAACGCTCCCAAAAGGATAAACTTGAAAAAATTCGAAATTGGAAAGAGAACAAAAGAGTTTTATTGAACTGGCGATGAAATTGGAAACTTTCCCGGACAAGATCGTTGAGGATAGAACTTGCCACCCGGAATCGAAGTGAAAGACAAGTTTAAACTCGATTTGAAGGAAACAATGCAAATTTGCTAAAAAGATCTATCTTCTCACCTCTATAATTGATTTCACCTCTCATTTGCACAATCATTCAATTTTTGAAGAAGGTGTGAGAAGAAAGTTGTTGAAGAAATTTGCAGCGAAGTGAAGGAAATAAAATTTTACCAGCTTGCATTGTGATTGTGATCACTTCTCCAGAAGTCACAGGCAGTTTTTCCAATTCACTTTGGCATGAAAACTTCATCGTTTATTTTCTTTCCAGCTTGATTTTTTCACAAAGTCTAAATTGATAACTAGCTGGAATGTCTTTCGAAGTAATTTAAATTTCGAATTCTGATTATTATCTCTACTTTTTCTTGCAGATTTGTTTTTCGAAACGGTGAAGATGAAGTTTGCCAACAAAGGTGTGCAAACACAATCGAAAATCAAGTCCAAGTGGGAGCATGTTGTAGACACCGATCTTGGCCACTTTGATCTCAAAGACTTCAGGAAAAGAATGTACGGGACTGATGGACGTCTGCCTACACCAATTGCCATGAGGATGATGCGCAATGGAATCGTCCACGCAGCTGGATTTCCACCAGCAAAAGAATGTCCGAAGCTTATGGTAGAATGCGCACTACACTACAATGCACAAGACAGGAAGATAGAAGCTCCTGACGGAAGAGTCCTTGCCTACTTGTCCAAGCCAGCAATCCAAGAAACTTTTGGAATTCCAATTTACAATCGAACATCCTACCGCACCAAGCAAGATGCACTCAAACTTTATCAGAGCCAGCAGGATCTCTGTGCGTCCAACATAAACAAGAATTGGTTACTAAAGCCCAAGCCTACTGCAGGCAAGATGCCAAAGAAATTGATCAGAACTCATTTCAAAGAGGAATATGGCGACATCGTTTTGCTACTAAACAGAATTGTAGGCAATTCCCATGGTGCACCTTTCGAAAACTGGATGTACTACTTTATTGATGAAATAATCACTGGAGTCAAGATGTTCAATTGGTCCAGAATGATTAGTGATAGCCTGCACGAGCAGTTAGTCAACTTTGAGGAGACCAAAACTTTTCACATGAGCTCATACATCGTATATTCACTTGCAAGATATTATAAGTATTTTGGCTTAATCTGCAAAGGCGTGGTCGGCAACAGCGAGGGGCAACTCAAAGCCTACGATTGTTATCCTCACCTGCAGCTAAAAGAGAAGTCTCATTTCCGACGAGCTCATGACGCCTTTTTGATGTACATCACCCGGCTTCTCCAAGGCGGAACTCACCAAAGACTCTCACATGAGGCCAAGAGCCTAATCAGTCGATATGGATTCTCGTTCATTCAGTATCCTAAATTCACTTACATCAGAATCCAAGGATTCTCAGGAAATCCTTACAGACTGCCCATCTATCCGACCAACAAGATGGTATTGCTGGAAGTGCGGAGGCAATTAGAGGCGTATCAGAATATTCAAAGGCCAAAGCAAAAAGCGGCTATCACCTTTCCTTTTTTTATCGGCAATATGGAGGAGTCATGTCCGACGGCACAAGCAGCAGAGGTTGCTCAACTGGAGATTTAACAATATCCATTCATGTCATACAAATCCAGGAACAACTTTGATCCACTCCATCACATCAGAACTGTGGACGGAGAGAGGTACAAGCATCAGGTTGACTTAGAGGACTTCTGGGCTAACGTAGCAGATGAATACGACGTAAGGAGGTTGTGGTCAAGATTGCCATTAAGCATGATAAGGGCAACAGAGCTCTTCAAAATACCTGATCAACTATAAGATGATGGAATATACGTGCAGCCGGGCTTCAATGAGAATGAGCCACTTCCCCCTATAAGATGGTTCGAGCCTGAGATGGGTGACCTAGCAACTTTTATGCGACCTGTTTTCAAGTATTCTCAGTGGTGGATAGATCGGCAGGTAGAAATTCTAAGACAGAGAAATGTGCAATTCACCTACGAATTGATGGGCGATACAGAGTCATGTTCTTCGAATGCCAGTGCATCTCGTGGAGATGGACCAACAAATGCCGCCAATTCGAGAAAGAGGAAGGAAGTTGATAAATCTGCAAGACAAGACAAGGATAAAATGGTAGATGAAGGGCCTTCTCGAAAGAAGCACAAGTCTAAACCCCTTCAGTCGGCCACTTCCAGGAACATAGAAGAAATACTCGCCATGGATAGAGAATCTTTGGAAAATGCTAGGATCCCTTCCCCAGTCGAAAATGTGGAGCCAATACAAGTAGAAGATGATGATCAACCTTCTCCAGCAAGCACAGAAATCCTAGAATCAGATAATGATACAGACATTATGGATGGAGAATTCGAGGAAGGAATGATTTCCGCCCTCAAAGGAATCCAAGATGACCCATCCGTCCAAGAAATTCAGGGTATGCAATTGGTCCAAGAAGTTCAAAATATGCCAGAGATTCAGGAAGAGCAGGAAGTACAGGATATACAAGACGTCCAAGGTCAACAGGAGGACGGAATTGAGCAGCCAACAATCCCAAAGTGGCTGAAGGAAAGATTGAAAAGAAAGGCACCAGTAGAGGTCCCTGAGGAGGACAATGACACAGATTTTCTGGCAAGATTAGAGCAAGTTGCCCCAAGGAAGAAGGCCAAGAAATTCTCTACCATCCAAAGAGATGAGGCTGGCAATCGTACTGTACAAATTGCAATACCTACAGCCGACAAGTTCCAAGATGAAATCGTCCCTGATGAATATGCCATCACGACCATTGACATGGGTCCGACAACAAAAGGGCAGGAGGTCGAGAACTTGGACAATTCCGTGGCCACCATCAAGTCCAGATTGGAAAAAGAAGTTGCCAAGAAAAAAGAATATAAAAAAGAAATTCAGCGCCTAAAAGATTACATCCAGCACCTGACCAAGCCCCTAAATGAAGGTGACCAAGCAGCGCTTCCACCTCCAAATTCTTCACAAGAACCAGGTGCAAATTTTGAAGAAGAGCTGACTACGGCGAGGGAGGCTAAGGACTGGATGGTTGGAAGGAAAGAAGAGGCGTTGGCGTTTGCAGAAAAGTTGGCACAAGTAAATGAGCAGGCTTCCTTTATGCTATCACGAGTTGCAAACCTAGCGGAATCATGGAGTAGTCTCGAAGATATTCAAAGCAGGATCATCCCATGTATTCGGGAATTGAAGAGTGTCTCGAAGCAAAGGTTGATTGAGGACAAGGTTATTGAAGCTGGAGCGGCATATGATTTCAATGGATGGTATTTTGCTCTAATCTCAAGAAAAGGAGTCCTCGAAAAAGTAAAGCAGGATGGTGGCAGAGTTGAAGAACAAGCAAAGGAAATTCAAAGTAATATTTATGAAATAGCTGCAGATATGCTCGACAAGGATACTTGTTGGCGTGGTTTTGAGACCGCACCAACACGTAATAGTCTCCCAAGGACTCTATTCTCTCTTGAAAGTATTCGCATGCTAAGATTGCAAGAAAGTTCATGCGTTCAACTCCAAGGTTCCTTTAATGCGAATAGGCTCAGTTTGGCTCGATGTGATTTGCTGGTATTTCAAGGGGACTTACAGAATTGTTCGGCAGTGGAGAAAGGGATTCAAATGCTCGAAAGATTTATCTATGAAGTGCGGGTTTCCTATTCTAACCAGAAAGTACTGAATTGAAAAGGGTGTAGGGCCTAAGAAGTTTATGTTCTATTCTAAATGCAGGATATGTGGAGCTTCACTTCAATAGACTTCAACCGGATTTCACCTAGCCTCCGTCGGGAGCCTCAGTAAAATCGGTGCAATCTTCAAAGGGATAGCGAAAGGTATTCAAGTTATAGTTTTAACATACATACACCATCGAACAACGATATAAGCATGTAAACCACAACCGGGTTAAACACAAAATAATCTCCAGTCGACCACGCAAGGCGAACTTATCATCAACAAGCCGCTAGTGGTATGGAATAAAGCAAGCTATCTCAATAAAACACCACATACCGTAAGCTACTTGCATGAATTTAATCTACTTGGATATGAAAGGAAGAAGAAACCTTGCTAGCATTTCATGACAAGACGCAATTCCATCATCAATGAAAAGATCTATTATCATAAAATGTGTTACACAACAATCTCCTCAAAAGTTTTCAAAGGGAAAAACTTTCTTTCTTCTCCAAATGATGCAAAAATGCTCTACAATGCTACACTATCTAGCTCTAATGCTCTCTCAATGTCTACTCTGATTCTAACGCTTCTACTCTAATGAGATTACAAATGAGGGGGACTCCCCTTTTATAGCTAGCCAAGTCCCAAAAGACGGCTAGGGTTACAATCAATAGAGTGGCCAGAATCGTGCCACCTCAGCCCTAAATAATATTGCCCTAAAAACCGCCACAGAGGAGAGTGGGGTAATAAATGCGCCATAATGTCCACCATCATCCTTCTAGAAGATTCCATTTGTAGACGCGTTCACATTGTTCTCGATCTTCTCTCTTGGCGTTATCCTTTGATTTCTTCCACTTGAGGGTCTTCATCCTTCGTTTCATCTTGAGCCTTGAAAATGTTTCTTCAACACTTAGCCATTTTCTTGCAAATTTTCCTCCTTCGAGATTGAAACTCATCTTCATCGTGCTTCCACTTCAAGTCATCGTGCTCTGGCCTCAACATTTCTCCTGCAGAACAAGCAAGGAGAGAAGCATTAGAACACTTCACAATATAAACTCAACTTACTTACCTGATCCCCACGCTCTAACTTTCAAGCGTTCATCGTCAACTTTGCGTTCAAGTTCATGCCTTAGACAAACTTCATCTTTGAGAAATTCATTTCACCCGCTGGAGCCCGGACAACCTTGATTTTATTCACTTCTGGCTTAAGTAAACTATCTTCACAGAGGACTGAAGCAAATTCACCTAGGCAGTTTCTTTCAAATTCATCGTCTGGAGGATCTCACCTTGAAAACCACTTTCTTCATTTTTGCCTTAGAAAATTTTCGAATTTCCCTTAGGAAATTCATCAACCTGGTGCCCACTTAAAATCTTCGTCCCAGAATCCTCGACAAACTGTGGAAGACCTTAAAATCAACTCCTCATCGACAATCTTCGATACCCAGAAGAAAATTTTCTCCAGAACGCGTTGAATTCATGGGTGCCCAACGAACGGGTTCATTTAATTTTCTCGAATTTTGAACCTTAGAAAATATTCCCCCTGTGAAATTTAAATCCGTTCTTCGATCTTCTCTGAGAATTTTGCTCTGACTTGGAAAAATTTTATCGACCCTGCGGAGCTAGCATCACTGACTTCATCCCTGGCAACTCTGCTCGTGCTTCAGGAAAATTCTACCACTTCTCCAGACTTAGGCATTTTTCTAAGGGAGAAAATATTTTGCCTTAGAAAAATTTTAAATCACTTTGAAAATTTTGCCTTAGGAAATTTTATATCCAGCTCGATCAATTTTGCCTGTGAAAAATACCAACTTCACTCAGAAAATTTTTATGAAGGCGCCTAGCATATTTTATTTTTCTAGCCATCTTGGATTTTATTTCACACTTGGGAAAATATTCATTTGAAGTCCCAACGCCTTAGAGAAATTTTTAACACTTAGGCAATATTTCACTTTCTACTTGAGGCGCCTAGCACTTGCCATTTCATTCCCACCACCTTCAAATATTTTCTAACACATACCACGCCCTCAACGCCTTAGGAAAAATCTCCAACACCTATAACCTTAGGCGCATATCACACTTTGAGAGGGAATTTTAAAATCACGCCTTAGAAATATTTCCATCCTCTTTGGCAATATTTTTATTTTCACTTCAGGTGCATGTCATGGAGAACATTACTACGCCTAGCACTTATCTTTTCACCCTCAATACTTCACTTTTAGGCGCGCCTAACAATTTTATCCTTTAACTTCACTTTCACATCCTTTATTCACCTTTTATTGACTTCAGCTTGAGCGCATTTCTCATACTCAGGAGGATGAAGACTTTATTTCAACGCCCTCTTTGACTTTCTCCTCTTCTTGGCGCATTTGAGGGGGTGAGAGGGATGGGCGCATTTGGCATGTAGTGGTGGATGAAAACTTTCAAGCGCCATCAACAAGTGTCCTCATATCTCCCACGTTTTTGTCCTTACATGCTCCTTTTTGGGCGCATTTTGCCTATGCAGCAGGATGAACTTGTTGACCAGCTTGACCTTCTTTTAAATCTTTGACCCCCTTTCCTTGCATGGGCGCAAATGGCACATAGAGGAGGATATTTCTCATACTTAGAATATTTTCAATCCTTTTGCTTGTGAGGGCGCATTTCTACCCATGTACAGGATGAAACATGTTGACTTTGCTTTGACCTTGAAACTTGGGCGCATTTTGGCCTCCCTGCAGGATGAGTTTTATACTTAGAAAATTTTTCCAACATGAGAGCTTGAGCTGGGCGCATTTTAGCCTGTGTACTGGATGAACTTCATTGACTTTTTGACTTTTTCCTTATTAACTCTCCTTGGGCGCATTTCAGCACTTGAAGCGGATGAAATTTATACTTAGAATTTTTTTTATACTTCTTCATCTTGAGTTGGGCGCATTTTAAGGCATGAGCAGGATAGAAAGCTTTGACTTCTCTTTGACCCTTTTTATCTTGGGCGCATTTTGCCCCCTGAACAGGACGAAGTTCAACACTTATAGAAATTTCATGACCTCCAGCTGAGATGGGCGCATTTTCAAGGAAGTGAAGGATGAAGTTCCAGACTTAGCCATTTTTCTTGTTTTTGCCAGCTTCTCACACCCTGCTATTTATAGTAAGCCTCTTGATTTTCTTACTTCGGAAGCTCAGATTGCCATGAAATTTTAAACACCGGATCCTCACGACTTTGATATCCTGTCAACACTGCCATTCTGAGCTGACTTACTAAAAATAGCACATTTTGGGAAGTGTTTTGCTATTTATAGTAACCTCTCGTTTCCGGTACTTCCACAGCTCCGATTAGCTTGAAATTTTAATGAGGCGCTCCTCACCACGTGACCTGTTGGCTGACACTGACGCATGCGCTCAATTTACTATTTTTAGCCAGTTTCCAATCTGACTTACTATAAATAGTAAGTGCTTCGTTTGACTCGAAATTTCACCAGCAGATAGCCTGAAGAACGCTGATCGCAGTGGTTTACATCGGATTTTGAAGATTTTGACTTTTGATGCCTATATTTAGGCTCCGAAGCTGGAAACCCTAATTCACTTTGCATGCGTATCAAATGAACTCGCTATCTTCGCTTTCATGCATCAAAGGACAAATTGAATCAATCATTGAGGCTACGCCGGGCATACCTCGCTAAAAATAAAGCGTTCCCATCGAGGAAGAATCCTTGTTTGCATGTCACACCATCGCTGTCTCAAAACTCCACCAAGAATCACCCGGCTATGCAAAGAAAAAGCTCGACATGCAACCCCAAAAATAGCCTCTAAGGTCAATCCGAAAAGTGGTTAAGGTTCCCTCGACTTTGCATGTTACGCCATCGCCAAGGTCCTCGAAAACCCGGTATGGAATATCCGTGACATGCAAAGAAAAATCCCCAGATCCTGACTCGGAATTTGTAAGCCTACTCACTAAAAATAGTAAGTTGTCGGTTTTCGCTCAAATTTTGCACATGAGCAGCCTGATATACTCTGAATGTGGTGTGACTGTCGGAATCTCAAAAATGTTGACGAATCGCCTAAAATCTCACACTTACTAAAAATAGTAAGTACCTCGGAATCTGATAAAAATTTGCTGAGAGCGTGCTGGAACATGGTAACAACAATGTTAAGTTCAATTTTCAATTTATTCACTTTATTCGACCCCTGTACTGACCAGGAAGACAAAACCCTAATTTTCAGACTTGGCCAGAATTTTTGCATTTTAAGCTCAACGGCAGAGGAATCCCGGGAAGTAGACCATCAGAAAAGAGACAGACAGAGAGAGAGACCAAAAACCAAAGCCAAAAGCTTGACTAGAATGGAGCAAAAATTAGGGGTCCCCATTTGAATGGAGCGATGTGTGAAAAGGTCACAACAATATCTTCGAAAGAAACACTTGCGGTCAAAGAATTTAAAAGAACAAGTACAGAAAATTTTCTCCACCACCGGGCCAATCATGAAAGAAAGCTTCACCAAAGTATTCAACTTCATGGCCGTCAGGAATTCTTTCTTGCTGCAGGAGCCAGAGTGGGCAACTATCTTTGCAAAGTGTGCTGAGAGCTTGGACTTGTTGGAGTACAATGTCAACGTGCTGCCCGACATTGCCATGGAAGAGGTCGGCTTGATTGTGTCCAAATTCGCCAAATGCAAGGCCGCACAAGTGGATAAGGATGCCACTCCAGATGTCTAGAGTTCTCTTCAGTTAACTGATTGAGGTTTTGGAAACCCTAATTAGGGTTTAGTTCTGTTTAATCTGGGCCATTGATCCTGAATCAATCTCGGCCATTCATTGTAATTTTGAAAAACTATATAAACCCCCCCTTACTCTCTCATATTCATTAGAGATTAGAAATTAGATGATAGATTAGATAGAGGAGATTAAGAAGTTAGAGCAGATTCAAAGAATTAGATTATAGAAAATAAAGAGAGAGTTTTTATGAGATTGTTGTGAAAACACTACTTTGATAATAAAGTTCAAATGCATGAGGTGCCTTGAATACTTGATTGTCGAATGGTTGCATGGTCGCATATTTTCTTTCTCGCTTAGTAAATTTGAATTATAATGTATGTTAGAAGAATGATAGATTGATAATGGAGATTAGTGAAACCGAGCTCATACTTTCTTTGAGTGGATGATTTTCAATCAATATGCAAAGTTAGACTAAGCTTTATCGTGGATGCTTAACTTTTGTTTGAATAGTTATTGTTCAATTTGATGGTAATTATTCCTTACGTGAAAATCATAAGCACATTCCCAGAAGATTGCACTTACTCTATGTAGTTGTAGTTTAACGTGGCGAAGCAGAGTATTGTTTATTTGGTTTCATTTAATCCTCGTCTTCTCTTGATTTCTTAAGAATAGCATAGGATCTCTAAAACCCTTACTCTTTTTCACCTTTTTTTTTTAAATCAGAAAATCCAAAATGATACTGCATTTATGTCTCCGCTTTTCCGAATAACTTGTAAAATCTTAATTGTGCCCACAGCAAATCACATCCATACCACAGAGCCTATCCGCATTCATCTTAAACATTGGAATTACCATATGATCTTACTTGCAATCTTAGCATACAAGGTAGTTTTTCAAGAGAGAATAAAGAGTCTGTGACACTTTGTTCTAAAATGTTTGTTGTGTCATAAAACACACATCAACAGAACTTTCAGTTTGGATCTCAAAAAGAAAAGGGCAAAAAGATGAGGTTTTAGGGGATCTAATCTATGCCTAGGAATTCAAGAGACGGTAGAGATTAGGTGAAACGAATAACCACGCTTTGTTTCGCCTCCCTGGGACAACTACACAAAGTGGGTGCAATCTTCAAAGGGTGTGATTATAATTTTCATGCCTCGAATAAGACTAAAGTTAAGCATCCACAATCACAAGCTCAGGCTAACTTTACGCATCGAATGAAAATCATCCATCCGAAGAAAGTATGAGCAATGTTTCACCATAAATCTATACTATCAAATCTTGCATTCACTTAACAAACATTCAAAGCAAATTCTATTTTAATTGTAATCTAATTCTAATCTATTTCTAATCCATGGTTAAAGAAGTTATGTAACCTTGCACACCACTTGACAACAAAAGTGATTCAAAGCAAATCATGCATAAGAGCTTTTATTATCGAAAGTAGCAAAACGCAACAATTTCATATACTGTCTCCACACTTTACAAATGAGGGGCGAGCTCAATTTATAGGCTCCCCAATTACAATTCAATGGCCAAGATTGATTTAAGATCAACAGCCGAGATTACAAAATAAAACCCTAATTAGGGTTTGTCACAACCAACTACCTACCTCTCAACCAATGAGAAAATTTCATTTGGGGACACTTGTCCTTCTGCTAAATATAAACCAACAAAATAGAAAGTTGTTGCATGTTGATTTGGAACAATTTGATTGGTTGGAAGATGATGAGGCACCACCTCAGCATGTTGGATGTCTTCCTTGGTTACTTTGGTCCTGTTTCACGTGCTTGCCTTAGAATATTTTCCTTGTCGATGACTCTATCCCGACTTGTTTCTTCCTAGCTTTGATCTCGGATGGAAATTTGTTTGGAATACTTTTCTTATCACCATCTGATTTTGATTGGAAGCTTGTATTTAATTCTTCAGGAGATGAAATCCTTCAAGAAGTTGCCCTAATTGCTTCAATAGGTCTGGGATTGTAGATGAAATCCCTCCAAGATGTCCGAATATTCTTTCAAGTGCCTTGAATTTGGACAAGAATACCTCTATGCTTTCGCCACAATGGAGGAAATTGGAATTTTCTCTGTGAAGTATTTCCCATACTTAGCCAAATTTTGGCTATTCAAGTTCATTTTGTAACACCTTCACGCGGACTATTCAACATTTAGCCAAGATTTTGGCCATCTCTATGCTCGAATGAACTTTTCCTGTGGATTTGCCTCCAATTATGAGTTTGGCTTGTGCTAAATAGGGCAAACTCCATCCTTGGACAAGGATTTTATTCATTTCCTCTTTACTTTTCCTCTTTATTCCTCTTCATTCTTCCTGTTTTCCTTCCAACACTTAGTCAATTTTTTGAATTTCCCTCCCCAAGGTATCAACACTTAGCCAATTTTCTTATCTTCTCCTTGGGCGAACTTTATCAATACTTAGACATTTTCCTTTCTTAGGCCATGTCGGACTTCATCAATGTTTTGACATTCCATATTTTAGCAAAGTTTGAGACATTTCTCTTTTAGGCCTAAGTCGGGCTTTGCCTGTCTCTGGACATTCCTTGTTGGAGGTAAGTCGTACTTTCTCTTGCTTGTGTCGTCCATCCACTGAGCAAGGTCAGACTTTGTTAACACTTGGAATTTTTCCTTTGCCTTCATGTCGGACTTTGAAACTTTTATTCCATGTTCTCTTTGATGTCTAGGCAATCTTTGAAGTCTTCTTGCCAAGGTCGGACTTTGGAGTTTCTTTTCCATTCAACATTTTCCTTAGGCTTGACTTTAAAGTGGGCTTTCCAAATGTTTCCAAGGTAAGTCGGACTTGGTGAATTTCTTTCCAAATGGTAGGCGGAGTTTGAAGACTTTATTCCAAGACAAGTCGGACTTTGAAGACTTTGTGCCATTTTCCATATCTCCAAGGTGGACTTTGTGAATTTGTTTCCAAGGCATGGTAGGTTGGGCAAACTTGACAAATTTCTTTCCACTTCCATGGTGGAATCCATGAATGTCTTTCCATGTTGCTTCCAAGGCTGGGCGGATTTCCTTATGTATTTGCCATCCAATTCCATTCTCAAGCTTGGGGCGGACTTTGTCTTTGCCTTGCCATTCCCTAGCGGACTTGTCTTTATGCTTGCCAAAGTTTGACATAGCTTGTGCAGACTTTGTCTTTGCCTTGCCATTCCCATTTGACACAACCATTTTTTTGAAATTTTTATTCCCCAAGGTGTCAATACTTAGCCATTTTTGTGAAATTTTTTCTCTCAAGGCATTAATACTTAGCCAAAATTTTAGTTTTCTTTCTCCTTCTAGGCTGGGCGGACTTCATCCACTTCATGCCATGCCTTCCTTGAGGTGGACGGACTTTGAAGAATCCTTGCCAAGGTTGGGCTGACTTTACATGTGCTTGGACACTTTCCTTCCTAGCCAAGGGCAGACTTGGCTTATGTTTGGATGTCCCTCATTTCTCTCCACTTGGGCGGACTTGGCTTATGCTTGGACATCCCTCATTTCTCTCCACTTGCGGACTTTCTTCTAGCCAAGACATGGCATGGCGGAGTTTCCAAACTTCCTTCCAAAGACATGGCGAACTTTCTTATGTGCTAGACATTTCCATCATTTTCCAAGCGGACTTCATGATTGTTTTGACCATTCATGGCGGACTTTCAAGGAGTCTTGATAAGTGCATCTTGGACATGGCAGACTTTCTCAACACTTTGACATTTCTTCCTGGATGAACTTGAAGGTTGGCCATGCTTGGATTTTTCTGGATCATTTGCACAAACCCTTGTCATATGATTTTTTGATTTTTCTAGATTTTTCATTGCTTTTCCATGCTTTTCTTTATTTTTCATTGATTTTTGCTTGATCTTTTTGGCTTGATTTTTGCTTGATTGACTCCTTGACCAGGGTTGACTTTCTAAAAATAGAAAAAGCAAAATCCCTAAAAAATAGGGATCCCAGATTGGTCCAAAAATACCAAAAACAAAAAAAGCAAAAATCCCTAAAAAATAGGAAGTGTCAAAATTGACTCAAAGCACAAGCGATCCTCATCTTCCGGACCTTTTGAGCACTTCCGTGACGTTTAGGCATTGATTCGGGCTTGGATTCTCCAGTTGGCTCGAATGACTCTTCAAAACTCTAACTCCTCATTGTAAAAGAAAAATGGTGATAAGCAGTTGCGATGCCAAAGCAAAAAGCGAAAACAGGGGGTCCCCATTTGCAATGGGGCGATGTGTGAAAAGGTTACAACAAGTCCCCCTTGCAATACCAACAAAACATAGCAAACCAACTGAGACTATCCTATACACATTAGGAACCTTGGAGTCTACTTTCTGATCACTTAGCTTAGCACATTGGAAACTTTGTTCAAGAGAGAGTAGGATATTCCATTGGGATATTTTATTCTAATGTTGGTTGAGGTCATAAAACCCACATGTTGATGTGTTTTTCGTGACCACACCAACACAGAATAAAGTTGCCAACGGCTACCCTATTCTCT
Source organism: Sequoia sempervirens (assembly GCA_007258455.2). Lineage (NCBI taxonomy): Eukaryota > Viridiplantae > Streptophyta > Pinopsida > Cupressales > Cupressaceae > Sequoia > Sequoia sempervirens. Next base: position 49,211 of record VDFB02070628.1, read on the forward strand.
CTTGATCAAGGTATTCCGCACGCTAAGATTGCAAGAAAGTTCGTGCGTTCAACTCCAAGGTTCTTTCAGTGCGAATAGGCTCAGTTGGCTCGATGTGATTTGCTAGTATTTCAAGGGGGGCTTACGGAATTGTTCGGCAACGGAGAAAGGAATTCAAATGCTCGAAAGATTTGTCTATGAAGCGCGGGTTTCCTATTCTAACCAGAAAGTACTGAATTGAAACGGTGTAAGGTTTAGAGAGTCTAAATCTATTCTAAGGCGTGGGATATGGAGCTCAACTTCAGCAAACTTCAACCAAACTTCGCTTTGCCTCACCTCGGACAGCTTCCACGGAGTCGGTGCAATCTTCAAGGGAGATGACTAAAGATGTTCAAACCACCACTTGACATGAAGATACCATCACAACGACGCATACCATCATTCAAACTGTAACAGCCCGACCCTTCGATAAAATTAAAATTTTCATTATTTACATCCTACAAGTATGTAAATGTGTTAATCATGTCATTGCAATAGAATTTTTCTTTTTCTTTATTGACAAAACATGAACAATTGCCATATTAATATACAACAAAGATTCCATTTCAATATAATAACTTCACAAGTACATGAAACAAAAATACGTACCTTAACTAACATAGCTCCAATGAGCTTTAGAACAAATAGTAGTAAGAAGGTCCAGGAATCCGTCCTTTCAAATCTTGGTACATCGGCCGCTTGCTGAGGACGAGAAACATCACTTGGGCGCTTATCCGCCAACCACGGACTTATAATGCGGTCCCCCGCACACCTATTGTTAGATAGATGGCCCTCCCTTCGAAGAAGAGATTGGTAGGGTATCCTTTAACGATTACCAACTGAGCATAGTGTTGTGTTCCTACATAACTAGGTCATGTGCATACGGCATCTCTTGAACTAGTATGTACTTCGGGATCACAATGAACTGACAGTGTAGTCTCAACTTATTTCACACTTAAGTGGATGTTGTACATTTCACTACTTTGGCCAAAGTAATTTCATTCAGTACTTCGAATGAAGGTCTTTTATCATATGCACTACTCAGGGCCGATTTGCATTAAGGCTTTCTTACACTACGCGTAGGTTGGTCTATCGGGGTAGTCCGTACCCTAGACTTCCTACAACAAACTAACTACTAGAATGGAGAACAATTTAACAAGTACTCACAACTAACTCCGTTATACGGGACTTTCTCATCCTAGGAGCTTTTAATAACTTGACTAAGTTAATCTTCAACTAGTTGTGATCGGTAACTTATTAAATACCCTCATTTCATTCCCTAGCATTTAAAGAGCTATATACAAACATACACTCCTTATATGGAGTCAATACAAATATTGCAATCTACTCTTCAATGGATCAGTACGTCCGTCTACTAATTAATATAATTTACTCTTCAATGGAACAATATATTCGTTTACTAATTAATGCAAGAGTTAATAGTATAGAACATGTATTAGCCTTTCTTTTAAGTAATTTACTTACATGATACAACATAGAATCATTTCTTTGTTTATCTTAACTGAAGTATTGAACTCAATGCAATTCCCTAATATGTACATTCAGCATTTTATTCTTTTAGTTATTTAACAAGAAATATGCTCAACAACATGAAGAATGAAACATGCCTGGTATTTGCCTTTTCCTTTAAGGGATGACCTTGAATGGGTTTACAGCTCCTCAAATCTTGAACAAAAGACTTTCAGCACTCTCAGACCATTCTCAAATTCTTCCTCAGAAATTAATCACTTACAATAGCTGAAAGTAATCTCAACTTCTTACTGTGAACTTACAAGTGATGAAGAAAATAACAGGGGATGTCTCTCAGCAATTGGTAATATACTGTTCTCAGAAAATGTGTAAGGTTTCTCTCAGCATTAATAAAGTTTACTCACAGCTCAAACAGAGATAGATTATGGAAGCTAAATAAAATGATAAACTCGGATTCTTCAAGTCCTGCAACATTGAATGGCTGGGCGTCCATTTATAGGCCCGAAGTGCAACGGATTTCCTCTTATGAAGGCATGCCAAATGACAACAAAGAGCCCAGATATAGTAAAAATGATACCTGGCGGATCTTTAAACCCTAAGTCACCAAAAATGAAGGTGATTCGACTCCTTTAAGCCAGCAAATCATGAAAAATTCAACTCGAAACTGAAAAACGCCACCTACAGGTTAATGCGTATTTCAACAGGTAGAAATCAGTGTTAGTTTAATGAGAGACTAATTCCCAGGTCGGATGGCGCCCACAACACCATTTTTAGCGAATTTATCTCAGTCGTTTTTGGTTGCTGTGGCCCTAGTCGCGCGATTTCTTCCTGCGCGGTTTCCACGGGAATGGCTTTCTACAGATTTTACCTTTTAAAAATTATATTTCGACTTTACTCTTTGAAGTATTTTGTATTTTACAAATATTTAACTCTCTTAAAATATATCTCGATTTCCCATAGTTCATAATATTTAACATTGATTTCAAAATCAAATATATATTTTTTTTAAATCTTCAAATGAAATAATATATAGTAAAAATCGTTTTATAAATTTACCAAGGTAATATAAAATTGACTTCCTAAATTACTTTAGGCAATAATAAAAATTCTTATATATTTAATATATATTTATATATTTTTATTATAGATTTATTTACTCTGTAATATATGAATATATATATATTTAAATATTAGCATTTAAATATATTTACATATATACATATATATATTTAAGTAAAACTATAATATAAAATATATACGTATATATTATTAAATATATAAACATTTAAATATTTACACTTATACATATTAATTGTTACATATGTATATTGTGAGCCAGTCAGCATACTTTCAATATACATGCATACGTATTCGTGTAAATATGATTGTATGTAAATTCCAATCAAATATTACTATTAACATCCTTATTCCCAGGTTATAGGTAACGTGGGTATATATATATATATATATATATATATATATATATATATATATGTATATCACTGTACGCTGTGTACACGTAAATGTATGTATACCATGTCGACACGTTCGTATGGGCATATCCATCTGCCGAACATACGTATATATTGACATGTTTATACATACTCACTTGACCTATTAACATATATCCATTCACGTTTTCCATATCATGGTCAAAGCATAGTAAGTCAGACAAATGAGTAATCATCACTCTTCAAAGCATAAAGAAGTAAACATAACTCCTAAAGCCTAAGGATGACTTATCTAGACCAACAAAATTGACTTGGTTTCTTAGAACCTATACAAACGTGTGTGTATGCTCATTTGGTACTCGTTACTGCTTACCCGACCAAGTTCCTCCCCGAGTGATATCTCTCCTCTGTCCGGAGGAACAATCTTCATACCTGCACACCATGACATGACATCGACAGTCATATGCTCATAACAAAGCAGAATAAATGAAACATCTCAAAAGTTAGATTATTCATAAATCAATAACCTTCTATTCTCTTTTTATGCAGTATTTCACCAAGAATAACATCAAATGAAACAACATTCATATATTAAAACAAGGTACATGCATCATTAATTTACCTTCAGAATTCACATTTACTCTATCTAGTAATGGTAAATTGTAACGTCACAATTTGGGATGTAACACAAACTGTGATTGAAGTTAGGCCCAAACGTTTCCAGTTGACCACACAAGGCGCATTCACCATCAGCAAATACACTAGTGGTATGGATAGACGAAGTTGCTTAGATCAAACACCACATTTCACAGCTAACATCTACTTGCATGGAATGAAAATTATACTATTTTGAACTATTTTATGCTATCATTTGAATCGGAAGGACAAAGAAACCTTGCTAGCTACTCACAACAAAGATGAAATTCACCATCAATGAAAAACTCTTTTATTGAGAGAGTGTTCACAACAATTTCTTACAAAGTTTTCAAAGGGAAAACTTTCCCTCTTCTTCAAACTACACTATCAATCTATACTAAGTTACTCTAAGCTATCACCTAGTTGTCTCTCTACTCCGACTTCTACTCTAATCTTCTCTACTGTCTACTAAGATACAAATGAAGGGGACTCCCCCTTTTATAGTTGGCCAAGTCCAACGGACAGCTCAGATTACAATTGATTGGATGGCCCAGATTCTGCCACCTCAGCCCTAAACAAGATTTGCCCTAAAAACTGCCACCAAGAGGAGTGGGGTAATAAATGAGCCATTAATGTCCATCATCCTTCTAGAAGATTCCAGCCTTGAAACGCGTTCACACTGCTCTGTTGTTCACGTTCAGCCAATTCTGTTGATCGCTTGGAGGAGGGTAAAAGAGTCTCTAAGATTGCCTCCTCAAATAATAAAATTTGATAGAATCTGGAGTTCAACTGCTCTTGATCTTCTTCTTGACGTTGTTCTTCAACTTTGCTCGAGCTTCCATCATCTTGGATTACTTTCTTCATCACCTTAAGTTATCACCGCTTGGTCTCGACGTTCCTCCTGCAAAACAAGCAAGGAGAAGAGCATTAGAACACTTCATAATATAAATTCAACTTACTTACTAGGATTTTCACGCTCTAACTTCCAAGCGTTCATCGTCTTCACTGGCCAACTTTGCATTCAAATTCTTCATGCCTTAGCCAAATTTCCAACTCCCTCAGGGGCGTATTTAAGAGATGCACTTTTGAAAATCATCTTTCGAGAGTGTTAGCTTCAACTGCATCATCTTTAAGGAATTCACTTTACCAGCTGGAGCTCTGATACTCAATTAGTCCCACGAAGAATTCAATCAAATTCACCTAGGCAATCGACTTAAAATTCATCTGCCGAGGCATTTTATCTTCAAAAACATCATTTACTCCCTGCCTTAGAAAATTTCTCAAATTTTCCCTAGGAAATTCACCAACCTGGTGCCCATCAAAAATCTTCACCTCGGAATTCTTGGCAAGTTGTGGAAGACTTTGAAGTCCATTCCTCATCGCAGACGTCCAATACCCAGAAGAAAATTTTCCCCAGAAAGCATCAAATTCATGGGTATGCAACGAACGGGTTCATTTAATTCTTTGAATTTTGAACATTAGAAAATTAATTTTCAATAAAATTTAATCCACTTCTTCATCCCTGTGAGTATCCTGTTGCTATGACTTGAAAATTTTCTTCCATCTTATGAAGCCGGTGCATTCTGTCATATCCACGGCCAATTTTATTCATTCTTGAGAGAATTTCATTACTCCTCCAAGCTAGGCATATTTTTCCCAAGGTGATATTAAATATCAATACTTAGGAAAATAAATTTTACCACTTCATCACTCAAGCCTAGGCGCATTTGATAGGGGGTATTTTAAATTTCAAAATTTTACAACGCCTTGAAATATTCCTCACATAACTTCTAGGCACCTATAGAGGAGTCCACTTTAAATTTCCCACACTTAGAAAATTTTAAACTTTTGATATTACTTCTTTCAAGCCAGGCGCATTTCCACCATGGAGGTTCCACTTTTCATAACTTAGAATATTTTTCTTGTACTCTCACAAGCTAGGCGCATTTGAACCCCTGTGCTTTCACTTTTAACGACTGAGTCAAAATTCTCCCTCATTCATCCTCTTCAAGGTAGGGCGCATTTCAGTGCTTGAACTTTCAACTTTCTAACACTTAGAAAATATTTTAGGTCCCTCTCCTTGTTGAGGCGCATATGGGTATGCCTGCTTCCAATTTAAAATATTTTCAATTTTTTTTTAACCTCTCTGCAGGCAAAGGCGCATTTAGGGGTCCCTACTCCCACTTTGCTGGACTTAGTCAATTTTCAAGCTTCATCATGCTGTTGGGCGCATATGGAGTAGGGAGCTTCAAATTTCAACTACTTAGAAATATTTTCAAATCATATCTCAAGTTAGAACTTCAAGGGCGCAATTGAGGGGTTGAACTTCAAATGTGCAACACTTAGACAAAAAAAATCTTTAATGCCACCTTCTTCCCTAGGCGCATATGACTGGCTGAGCTTTCATTTTCAAGCACTTAGAATATCTTCAACTACTGCACATTACCTTGGACGCATTTAGGAGGTTGCACTTTCAATTTTGAACACTTAACATTTTCTAACCTCCCTAGAAGTCAAGGCGCCAGTCAAGGGTCAAGCTTCAAATTCAAACACTTAGGATATTTTAGCTCATCCCCTTTCAAGCTGTAGGCGCACTTTGACCTGTGAGCTTTCATTTTTAAGCACTTAGACTATTTTCAACCACTTCTTCCATGATGGCGCATTTGGAGGGGTGAGGTTTTAATTTCCATGCCTTAGAATATTTTGGAGACCCTTCCTCACCTTAGGCGCAAATGACCCTCTCTGCTTTCAATTTCAACACTTAGTGAAGTTTGCTAACTCACCATCATCAAGGTTTGGCGCAAATAAGAGGGGCTACTTCCAGTTTCCAACACTAGTAAAATTTCCAAGCTCCTCTTCAAAGAGGGGTGCATTTAGGACCCCCTACTTCCAATTTTTGAAACTTAGAAAATTTTCAACCTCCTTCAAGCTGGCAAGGGCGCATATGTGATAGGGAGCTTCAACTTTGCAAAACTTAGAATATTTTCATCAACTCCTCCCTCAAGGGCGCATTTTACCCTTTGAACTTTCATTTTAACTTGCTCTAGAAGTTTTCAAGCTACCCCTTGGCACTTGGGCGCATTTCCCATGGCCTACTTCCATTTTTCATACTTAGATATTTTCATCCAAGTTTCCCAGGCAAAGCAAGGCGCATTTGGGCCTTTGAGCTTCAAATTTCAAGTGCTTAGAGAATTTCCACAAATCTTCGGCTTTTAAAGGCGTTCTTCACCGGCTGGACTTGAAAATTTATCAATTTCAGTGAATTTTGTGTTCTAACCCTAATCTGCTATTTTTAGAAAGTTTGTCAATTTTGCACTTCAAGCTAATTTCAAGCTCCAAAAAGGTTGGATTTTGCTTTGTTCGGATCCTGGTGACATGATTGAGCTGCTGGTGTCCGGTACCCGCATGCCTCTGCTAAAAATAGTAAATGTTCAAAATGATCCCAAATTTCATGTGTTGAATGCCCGAAGTGTGGTGATCGTGGCTGGATTCTACATTTGCATGGCTGTCGTGTTCTGCCCTTGATTTTAGGAAACCGTAATTTCTCTGCCCATGCCTGCTAAAAATAGCAATTGTCTGATTCTCCATTCTCTGCAACTCTGTTTGTCTTGAAATTCGTGCCAAGGATCTCTCATCACATGTTTGACCTGTTCAAACTGAGACTTGATGTTGACCTACTATTTATAGTTGCTTCTGAAGGGACTTACTATTTATAGTAAGTGCTTGTTTTTGAGACTTCCTTAGCTCCGTTTGACTTGAAATTTGGACAGCGTGCTCCTCGTTGGTGAACTTGCCCGTCTGTGCTGGCGCTTGAGATCGATTTTCTATTTATAGCCTGTGTCAAGAATACCTTACTAAAAATAGTAAGTGCTCCGATTGTCTTCAAATTTTGCCAGCAGACTTCCTGAAGGATACTGGTCATGATGGATACTTCAGTTTTGGACGTTTTGACATCAGACTCCTCATTTTTAGCTCTCAAGCTCGAAACCCTAATTTTCTGCATGTTCTTCAAATGAGCTCCGTTTGACCTCGTTTTAGTTGCATGATGATCAGTTCGTGGTTCTGAAATGCTAGGCAGCTGCTAGAGTGGTACCTGCTAAATATAGAAAGTGGCCAGAAAAGTGGTCAACCGGCTGCTGGATATTTTGCATATCATACTGCCCAAAAAATCTCGAAAAACCCAGAAAAATCTCCAACATGCAAGCACTGGCTAAAAATAGCAAGTTTCAGAAAAGTGATCAATTCCATTTGCATATTACATCATTGCGAAGGTCTTGAAAAACCCAGAAAGAATATGTCAACATGCGTTGAGAAAATCCGCATGCAAACCCTAATATCGGCCTCCGAAGGCCGAATGTTGAAAGTTGTCGTCTCATTTTGCATGTCATATCACTGCGAAGGTCTCGAAAAACCCACAAAGAATCTCCAGACATGCGTTGAAAAACTCTGCCTATAAGCCCTGAAAATTGCCTCCGAAGGCAGAACTGCTAAAAATAGCAAGTTGTCCGTTTTAGTTCAAATTTAACCTGTGAGTAGCCTGATGTGCTCTGGATGCAGTGTGACTATCGGAATCTCAAAAATGCTAAAGGATTGTCTGTAATTGCACACTTACTAAAAATAGTAAGTAGTCAGAATCTAATGAAATTTCAGTAGAGACCTGCTGGAAGCAGCTTGACAACAACGTTAATCTCAGATTTCAATTCAAAACTTGATTTGACTTCAAACTGACGCGAGAAATGTAACCCTAATTCTATAGACTTAGCCAAAATTTTAATTCAGACGGGCACATCCCAGAGAGATAGACAGCGGAAAGAGAGACAACAACAAAACAAACCGAAAGCAAAGCCAAAAGTTAAACAACAAAGCCAAAATTAGGGGGTCCCCATTTGCAATGGGGCGATGTGTGAAAAAAGGTCACAACACCACATCAACAATACCTATACAAAAATTGATGATCATACTACTTTGTCTCTCTTTATGTCATAGATTAATCATCACTTCAATGTCAAGTCAAATCAATTATAGTCTTCCCCCTATTAGGTTGCAGGGTTATCATGTTTTGGTCTAGTTTTTTAGCTAACTCTTGCAAAATGTCCAAGGTTGTACCATTCCAGAATGAAAAACGATAAGGTTCCTCATTGATGATGACTGCAACAATGAAATGAAAGTATGTAAATGTCTAATACAAATCCATAATCTGCATAGCCTATAGGCACTTTACTTTACATAGAGAATATTAAAAATAATTTCACTTCATGTTCAAAACTTGTAAAATAGCTCTTGAAGGATTTCAATCCTACAGCCATTTTTATGCCAAGCATGCAGATTATGTCTATAATTCAAAGACATCATTTTGCAAGCTTGAAATTAGAGATAGTGCATTACCTTGAATTCAAACTCCATTCTCTAATTGCAAGCTTGCACAGCTTTAAAGAGTATCTGCCTAAGATTTTAACCCTTAGCAAATCCTTTATTTTATCACACTTACTTTTTCATCCTCCACTTTATTTCATTCATGTCATTGCCTTCTCAAAGCTTTTAGTCACTTGTATCATTTATGACTCCTTCATACACTAGCCTTTTCCACTTTTCTCAGATGTCATTTCTGCAAAGATTTTACATTATAATTGATTCCATATCTCACATATACACTACTCTATTGTATGAGGTGCTCCAACCGATCTTTAGTTCACAACCTAAGCAAGAAACAAATGCCTTTAAGCTCAAAAAACATAAACTTGATAAACAAGATGCAAGTTTTCTACAATTCATAGGCTAAAATCTCTATTTTATTTGCTCTCTATATCTCTATGCTATGGAAATGACCCTAAATTTCAAAAAGTAGTAGCATTTGTCTCTTTTTCTGCAATTTTTTACGTTTTTTTTCTAATCCGGCTTTTCACCGATTTTTTCAAAAATCCTGAACTTTTGGTTTGCCGATTTTTCCCCAAATGATTTTTGCTGCTATGATATAACATATATGCACATTATCAATGAATGCAATTAAATTTTGTTAAAACTTAATTCTTTTGTCACTTTCTATGAAATGAAAATCTCAATTGAACTCTAATATTATGTGTTAAGGTTCTATGATGTATATGATGATTGCCTGATCAATACTAGCATATGAGTATTTGAAATTTTCTATATTTTTTAAATTTTCCCTATTTTTTGAATAGTCGTCCCCTAAAAAATGGCCTCCCTACCATCCCCATCCTCAAAATGCATTCCGCTGTCCCTTGTTGTCCCCATCTCAGAAACTTGGGGTAACATAGGCCACTCCAAATTTGCTTGTAGTCATTTTCTTGCTCAAGGGGCTGCTCCCAACCTTTATCTTCTTCATTTTATTCATCTAAACCTTCTCCTTCCTTAGGATCTACAATACATCTTCGCCTTCCTCTATAACAGAACTTCTTCTTCTTCTTGCAGTAGCAATATCCCTTCCTAAACTGTCTATAGTGGTTTATGCAACCTCAAACAACTTCATCTCTTCAATCACTAGCATGGATGGTATAGAACCACTCTTCTTCTCCCTTCTTGCCTAAGTTACCGATTCGTTTTTGGATTCGGGTACGGGTACGAGAATCCGGTACGGGATTTGGCAAAAAAAAAAAAAAATTGGGGTTGGGTACGGCAATACAAAAAACATATAAAAATCAGAAATATATACATATTTGCAGCAGTAATTAAGTTCAGAATACACCACCATATTAATAGTCTAATAACATAGCAAAAATACATCACCACTTTCATAGTCAAATATTAAAATATTAGTGATACTCGAATGTCATGATATAAAATTATAAATTAAAGTTCAAACATAAAAATGTCAAGTGTTTTTGGGAAGATGATGCCAGAATGAAAGAATGTGTGGCAGCCACTATTGGAGAAGTGGAAGATGACCTTGTAGGTGGCTTGCACAATCCTTTCTTGGCTAAAGGATGGGATTCTTATTTTGCTTTCCCGATTGCACTATTTGCTTCTTACTCTTTGATATAAGAGGGAAATTACTCCTTAGGCAATCCATGTTTGTTTGGCCCTAGACAAATTCTAATTCCTTGCCTGGTCATTGCACACAAGTAAGTTTTCACCAGACTATACAAGCTCTTCTACTTGTTATGGCATTGACTACAAGTCCAAAGATACCTCCAGCAAGGTGCTCAATCATTGTGACATGTTGCCAAAGAGTTGATGCTTGATCAAATTTGGAATTCCTTTCCATCCTTAGGTCCATTGAATTAGAGCTAGTTGAATTATAAACTATACGGATACCTGTACCTACATTGAAAAAAAATATATGTAAGGACAATCAGAAAAAAAACTAACCCAAGCTACGCAAATATATGGGTTTTTTGGGTGTTTTGACGTTTGGATTCACATCAGATTCGCGTTGGATTCTTCTGGGCGTATCCTGGACGAATCCACAGTGGCGTTTCGAATCCAAGGCGAATCCACAATCCAATTTTCGTACCCTGTCCGAATCTGAATCGTACCGAATCCGAATTTCGTATCCGGTACGAATAGTATCGTATCCAGAGGCTGGGAGTGGCGAATTGGTAACTTAGCTTCTTGCCTTAGCTTTCACTTTAACTTGTGTTAACCTCAATGCAACTTTCAATTCAGCTACTTGGGTTGTATGCTTCTCATACATCTCTTGCATACTTTTCATACACCTATCACATTGTTGCAATCTTCCTATTGCAATCCCATGTAAGATGTCTTTCTCTCTTGACAACTCTTGGCCTTCTCACTCCTTGTTCTCTATCCACCCACACATGATGGAGAAAAACTCTCTATATCCTCTACCTACTGTTTTCTCAATGCAAGATACAAGCTGGCCTATATTTGGACCTTCAATTCTCTACCCAACTCTCTTGTTGGAGAACTCTCTATACAACTACCAAACTCTCTTGTTGGAAAATGTCTTCTTTCACACTTAAGCTTTGGCTTTCTTTCCCTCTACCCACTTTTCATTGGTGGAGAACAGATTTCTCTTTCTTCACTCTTTCTCTATTCTCTACTCACTTACAATAGCGGAGAACAAATTGTCATCCTTCACTTGTTAACTTACTGCTACAACTTCTTTTTCCACTTTCAGTGGCTTCTCTTTTCCACTAGCTTCTAACTCCCAGAATTCTAACCTGCTTTGATACCATACTAGTGCAGCCAAAGAAAGGGTTCCAATTAAGGACCACCAAATCCTTGCAGCTTAAGTAAATTCCCTTGTAATAAATAGCACACCAAGCTGGCAGCATAATCACAGACAATTTTCTAAAATGAATTCACCACAAACCATTTAAAAAATTGAATTTATGATTGTTAACAAAGCATAGTTCCGCCAAAACCTATTGTTTTACATTGCCAAAATTAGCATATATGAAACTTCTCTATAAAACCAAATCTCAAAGCTACTCTATTGATATCTAATATATTATATGCCAGAATACGAAAGCAGCAATGAGCTGCCCTCTTTTACTGCTGATTGTTTTGACTCTATCATGAGAATGCCTACCCTCTGAAAAAATGTACATCTGATCTCCTTGATTCAGCTTTGATAGTGCTATATTCATTCCCTATTGTTTAGTACCATTGCCTTGAGGAATAGGTAAAACTTTCACACTACTGAAAAAATGCAACCATTATAGGATTGGAAACATATATATATATATATATACACGAAAGCAGCAATAAGCTGTCCTCTTTTACTGCTGATTGTTTTTTACTCTATTATGAGAATGCCTACCCTCTGAAAAAATGTATATCTGATCTCCTTGATTCAGCTTTGATGGTGCCATGTTCATTCCTTTCTGTTAAGTGTCATCACCTTGAGCAATGGTAATGCAACCGTTACAGGATTGAAAAAACATATATATCTTTTTCCTTTTTGGTTGAAACTTGATTGCCTTCTTAACTTTTTTTGACTATAAACTGGAGTAATCTGCTGATTAGGTGCCAGTTCATTGTGTTTTGCCCCTTTCTCTCCCAAAACAAATGACCTTTGTCTCTCACATCCTCATAGATGAATGGCAGATGCTTGTGGAAAATTAAAGAGACTTTGGATCCCCAAAAATTACAGTAAAAGCTTTCAAGAATAGTGGGAATCAATTGCTCCAATTTTGAACATGTGTAGAGAAGCATCCAATGTTGACTAGGAATTGTTTGACAAAATAACAAGACCTAAAATTGAACAACAAACACAAAAATGATAAGAAATAGAAAAAATTATTCTTGGTTTCTCTTTTTTTTGTATGATGCGAATTGCAGTCAACCAAAGATACTCCTAGGTAGAAGTTTTGAGAGCTTGGTGTTCACATACATAGTCTGAGTGCTAGAACCACACTTTTGGCTAGCTGCGATGGCCACACTGTTCCTTTCCACCATGTCAAGTACTTCTTGATTTATGACAGCTTTTGTCTTCTTCCTTTCCAACACCTCTTTGTCATGTACTCTTTCCTTTGGATTTAACAACACACCAGCTGTCCTTTGCTCAGTTATGACTATCCTCCTCTTTCACCATTCTCTTGGGGTAGATTCCCGCCTATATTTGTCTATTCATTATTAACATCTCCCTCCTTTTTTGCATCATGCACACCAATTGTTTCATCATACCTTAGGCCTTCCAAATGATTTCCTATGACTTCCAATCCTAAACTTTGAAGAACCTAACTGTCCACTACTACTACTTTAATTGCAACATCAAATAACTCCTCCCCTTCTACTCAAATGAAATCTCCTTGGCATATTCTGTCTTCACAATTTCATCAAAAAACTCATCCAACTCACTCTAGAAGATTATTTTGCTTGGACAAACACCACTGCTATACCTGGACTTTCATGTTCTTTTCCTTCACTTTCCACAACCATGTCATCTTCTTCAACGGCACATACAATCTCTTCTTAAAGCCATCTTTAGCAGCATTTCTACTTTTTTTCTCATTACTGCAATATGAAATTTTTTTGACCTTGTATTTTCTCTTTCTTAAATGCCTCCTCCAATAGCCTCTTTGTTTCTCTTGTCTACTCTCCCAGTAGAAAACTCTCTTCCCTTTGATCTACTTCATACTCTTCATTTTCTTCTGATGGAAGAGCTTCTTGTCCTTTTAAAATTAAGCCACTCCAAAATTTCTTCTTGTCATTTTCTTGCTCAAGGGGCTGCTCCTAGCCATTGTAGTCATCAAAACCTTCCCCTTCCTTTGGGTTTACTATTGATACATCTTCAGCTTCCTCTCATGGCATATCTTCTTCTTCTTTTGCTAGCTTCCTTGCAGTAGTTATATCCCTTTCTAGAATGTCTATAGTGGCTTGCACAATCTTTGAAAACTTCTTCAACTCTTCAATCTCTGGGACGGGTGATATAAAACCACTCTTCTTCTTTCTTCTTCTTACCTTAGCTTCCACTCGAATTTGTGGTACGCTGCAGCTTTCAACTCAGCCACTTGGATTTTATGCTTCTCATACATCTCTTGCATACTTTCCATACTTATCTCACTGTTGCAATCTTTTTATTGCAATCATATGTAAGATATCTTTCTCTCTAGACCACT